>WURT03008911.1:0-16524 GCA_009936505.3 Holothuria glaberrima
GGGTCCAGGGGCCACGAAATGGACCCAAATTAGTGTGTAAGTCAATGGAGGAATAATTGGTGGTGTGCTACCTTAAAGGTCTCTCATTGAGACCCACTATTTGTATTCAGCCATTTATGATGTACACAGGCACATGAGGCTGGGAGCTTTGGGATGGTGGTAGTGCCTCCCCTTCCCTTTGAGCAAAGATTTGTTTATAGTGGCTCAAGAATTTTTTGTTTTGGTTGCAGAATGTATGTCATGATTGTTTGTCAGATAGGGCAAATGCCACCCCTCCCCTCGTTTTCAGTGTCTCCTTGTATCCCTTTGGTGAATGTCCTTTACAAGCATATGGATTAATACTCTTTTGTATGGAAGAGGGTGCCTTCAGCATCCCGTGAGGTATATTTAAAGGGAAAATTCAGTAACCCCCAATTTGAATAAGTGTACCCTGTCATCCTAGTTCAGGAATGGCTCCTATAAATAATGTGGCAATATTTTTTGTTAAATTCATGGAGAATTACACCTTAGTTTATCTTCAATATTCAATGTTTTTATACAGAATCATAATGAGAGATACTTGTGAGCAAAATAAGAGGAGACTTGTAAGATTTAGCAGGTTTTGAAAATAATTTTGAGGTGACTTCATTCTCCCTTTCAGGACTTTTAAATGCCTTTGTAGGTTAGTACAGTATTATATGAATTTCAGATGATTTAAAAAATTGTCATGTAAAATTAAATTAATGCAATGATCTGGTGGATTGATAATAAAGTATGCAGTCCATTTCCCTGCAGTAACATCTCCTTCCCCTCCCTTTCCCGTCTACCATCCATGTAGTAGCTATACCACTAGCCACTATCCATAGGTGTATATAACAGCATTGTCCACTGGATGTCGACTTGTCTTCAGAATGTCTGGATCTTGTGTAAAGTCCAGGTTTGCACCTATAAGGTGAAAATCAAAAACAAAGAGACAAAAAAAAAAAAAAAAACACAAAATGGGAAGAATAAGGATGGTTTGGTTGAATTGTCAATCCTGTAACCCCCACTGCACTATATAACAACACCACCAGGTCAGGAATGTAAGCTAGACACCCCTAGGTATGTTTGGAATGTCATAGCCAGCTATATTCCCCTCTTGTCTGCCATGGTCTCTGGGCCTGTATCTGCTTGGCCAGTACACAGCTTTGCGTATATACACATAGCTGTGTATCAGAATTGTTGTTCTCCTGTAATGTACACAAAAATATAGTGAACTCTTGTGTCTGCTAGGTGACTGTTTGTGAGTTGGTAGATTGAAAATTGAACTTTTTTCTTTGCTGCCTAGATTGCAGTACCATCCCTATAGTAACTGTGTTCTACCATGTAGGACATCAACTTCCTTGGCTTGGACTAATATTGTGGTTTAAGTACACATATGCTGTGGTTTGGACTCTTGGCAAGGTGCAAGATAATGTGTGGGTTGAATGAAAGCAGTGTAAAGGGGCCAAAAAACCCAAGAAAACAAAAAACCAAGAAAAAAAAAAAAAAAAAGCAAAAAGAAAAAAAAGGAAAGAAAAGAGGGAATGAAAGGTATGTGGTCAGTAGTAATCAATGTCTTCTTGGGTGATAGTTTGTATTCTGACATTGCAAGACAGTGTTGTACAAAGCAAACATTCAACCACTAGTGAGTAACACATGGATATAAAAGAAACTAGTAAAAATGTTCTGTTTATGACTCAATAAAGGAATTGCTATACCAGATAACTACAGGTTAAATGTGAGTGTGTGAGTAGCTAATTAAATGTAGTAGGACTACATGTTGAGCTCAGTGATTTAGCCAGGCAATAAATGATGTTTTGAAAGGTTAGAGTAAAAGAGTTGAACAGGGTGACAACTAGTTTGGAGAGGTGAGATGAGTAGGCCTCTATTGTAATCTTACCCCTGGCAGGATGGAGGAAGGGGGCCAGGGTCCATGCCGGTCTACATATGTAACCTTGGTCTGGCCCATTACCATATTATCCACTCTTCTATTTATCTTCCGTAGCTACTCAGAAAACTGTTTTGAAGTTGTGTTGTTTGGGACTTGAATTTCACTAGCCAATATGAAGAAGCCTGCATAGCAAGCTGTGCAGATAAATCCTTAACCAGTGAGACACAGAAGACAAGAATGATTGAAACAGACTACCTTCCCTCTGCTGGGCAGGATGAAGTAGGCCAGGGTCCTTCTCAGAGGTGTCCTTTCCAGTTATGCTTCCAAGCTGCCCTGCACAGCAATTTAGTGACCCTTTCTAAATATAGAACACGTCCCTGCATAACTTCCAATCTATTCTACTGTTCAGTGCTTTTATTCACGTCACTTCAAGTTGAGGTATAGGGCTACCTCATTCAGTTATCATGTAGTGAACATACATTGGGTATATAAATAGCATCTGAAGTATTTCAGAGATTTAAGGGTTACTGTGTAATAGTATAAATTCCCTTGGGTTAGAGGCAGGTGTGAGGTAGGTGTGGAGATTTATGTGTGGAACTTACCTGTAAAATTTAAATGAAGTGACTGAGCACTACAATAGTTCCACCACTAAGCTGCCTTTGGTTCAAACATGGCAAAAGCAGTCTAATAGTTTATACCCAGTTACTTTCCTTAAATTGGCTTGTACCAAATTTTTGCCAGTGAGGCAGAAATGCAGGAGTTAGGTTATTGGGCGCCCTCAGTAGGTAGGGAATCCTGCGGTGTCATTAGTTTTTGCCAGACAGTTTATATTTGTATTGCAGGCAGTAATGGTATACATGTAAATAGGAGGGAAGTATGGAAGATCATAGTGTCCCAAACCAGACGAGTTTACAGGGTCCTAGAAGCAGGTTTTCAGTCTTTCTATAGTCATGTCATGGGATACTTTTTCTTCCCAATAACCTTTTAGTTACAGTAAAATCATTGATATACCTGTGTTGCAATTGTTATGTTCTTTCACATCCTAGCTAGAGACACGATGAGAGTTAGGGCAAATTTGATATATTTGGCTGATGCCTCGTGCAAACTTTTAGTGAGTCCGTACTTATACTCCCATTTTTGCACAATTGCCTGTACTCCTACTGGTGAGAATGGATTTGTTCTTCAATTTATACTCATAAACTTTGGAAGTTATGCATTTGGGCTTATGCAAAAGTTTGTACTCATACTCATGAGAAAGATGTGTACTCGTACTTGTACTCACATCACATACAATGCACTGTACTCATACTCTGAGTATGTTATCACGTTTGAATTCTGGCTTTAATAAGGTAAGGGTGACTGCTACCAAAATTTCTTCATATGTATAAAAAAAATTATCCCACTCACAAGTAATTTGCATGGTAGTGTTTTTATATGAACACAAAAGGCACAGTGCAAGGAGGTATTTGGAGAGAAGAAAAGGGGGGGGGGGGGTTGGAGGTAGAACGTAATAGGCCAAAGGCTGTAAACACATTCATTATTAACAAAATTTGGACAACTTTTTTTATACCACAATTGTTATTGAAGCTGTATTTTAATCTACATTGCCCCTCATTACCTCCTGTTTGCAGTAAGACCCTGGCAAACTTTGGGGAAACACCTTGGGGAAGTTTTGTTCACACCATCTCCTAATCGTTTTCTCACTGCTTATCTTTTGAGGTTAGTTTGGGCGACAAAGGGGGGAGGGGGAGGCAGCGCCATCATTGTAGGGGACATGACAAGAGCTCCCCCCCCAAGATTTTGCTTTCTCCTCTTGCCTCAGTTGTGTCCTGCAGATTAAAGAAAAGAAGATGCAGTTGACATGCTACTACCTGGCAACAATTTTCCTGCCCCTTATTTTCTCTTCTCTCTAATCACAGTCTAGGTGCTGCCACTGCTATGGGCTATTCCCAAGCAAAAGAAAATATGTCAAAGTCCTTACTCTCTTCTTTTTACTAAGTCTGATGTCATTCTGTCAGGACTTGCCCTTTTGCTGTAGAGCCTTAAAATGTTTGATATCAAGGCAATCCTAGAAATTACTTATGTCAGGTGTTGCAGAAGCTGTCTTCCATAAAAGTTGACCTCTCAAGGAACGGTTGATGTAAAAACAATTTTAATATTCAGGTTCTCCAGTTGAAACCATCTCCCACTATTTCCACGGATTCCATGGGACTTGATACTACGTTATTCTACGTGTGTTTTGGCAGGGAATTGTCACTTTCACAAATTAACTCTGTCCATCCTGCGTGAAACACTCCATCATTTGTTACGTTTATAGCTTGACGTGTGTTTACTCGACAGTTTGTCGTCTTCCTAGCAATAGGAAGCCATTCTTTTAGGCTTTTTTTTTCTCTGGTGATATCGTTGGCTTGTGGCGCTGCAAAACGAGATGTTAGCGGTTATTTAGAGTAAATTATGTTTTTGCAAGTTGTTCACCTCACCTTTCTTTGGCATTTAAGATTCTGACTTGTCTAGATATGACATGAAAGGTGGGTGTTTAAAATTAAATCAAACTGTAATTGAATTGATTTCTAGGAATTTGAAGATTTTAAAACTGTTTGTCAAAACTGCATATTTAAAACTTAAGTTCATTGGTAGTGTGCATAGCAGTCACTTTCAGTTTTTAAAATTGGATTAAAATGCTGTTCTGGGAAATCATTTTCATGTCCTGAAATTTTCTTGGAAAATGAGTTAAGGAGTGCACAAAGATGTATGTGTCTGCTTCTCTCCTCCCTACCTCCCATTATATATGCATCTATTATTGCCTGCAATAACTGTCTGGCAAAATACTAGTAGCAGTGGAGTAACCCCTACCAATAGAGGGCGCCTAGAACTCTAAATCATCCTGCATTTTAGGAACCCTCTATTGGCTTAATGATGTTTCAGACCGCCATCCTGGGGGAGGGGTCTAAGGGTAGGGAGTGAAAGTTTGGATATTTGAGGGTCCTGGACGCAATTTATTGCAACAAATTGGGTAAACTTAAAGGAAACTCTGCAAAGTTTTGACATTTTTACAGAGGAAACCAATAGGGGATTTTCCTTCTTGGATCGAGAGGGTGGAAGCATACTGCCTCCTTGCCACATTTTTGACTGGGGGAGCTGGGGGGGCTCAAGCCCCCCAGCCCCTTCTGCTTCCCACACCTTTGAAAATTAGTGGTTGAATTCATAGAATTTAACCTGTTAAACCTTTTTCAGCCTTGTGAAGGAACTCAGATACAAAAGTTGTGACTATTGTGAATGTTCCTTGTAGTTTTAAATTTCTTGAAGCAGGATGCCATGGATAATGTAGTTGCTTCTTGACTGCCAGCCATGAGTCAATGTTGTTGGAGTTGGGTAAACTGACCAGGCCTTTGTCTACTATTGTAAGTTTTTTTTTTTTTTGGGGGGGGGGAAGGTTAGAGGGACCTTACATCTCTTTTGGAGCTTGAGTACTAGTACTTATAGTCTCCATCTGGTTCTCTCTTCCCTAAAGGAAATGAAGTTTATTAACAATTCCATTCAGTGCCCCCTTTCCCAGTGGAGACTATTGCATACTTTTAGTGTGAGTGCAATGTAATGATGGAAGTACAATATAGAGACCTTGGAGTATAAATCTGAGGTATCTTTTTTCATGGGTGAGACTCCTACCAGACAGTTTAAAGTAGAAATAATGTATTTTAATTTCCCAAATCAGTAAAACTAAAATTTGTATCTCATGAGTGTTACAAGTACAAGGAAATGTACCAAATTTTTAGCCCCAGTACGAACTCACAAGCCTGGTCTATGCACTTCTTCTAAACATGTTAAAAATCCACTGCAGATCAAGCCACAAAAGAAAAAGAAAAAAAAAAAAAGAAGGATCAAGATTTCAACTTGGCCTATTCCAGTTTGCTATTGCTGGTACTATGCAATCAGTGTTATGGAGGTTCATTGACCAAGTTGAATTGTATTTTGTATGCTTTATTTGAATGCTCCTTTAAGACCCTGGGATCTCTTTGTCACCCAACAATTACCGCTTCTGAATGCTTTAACCTAATCTCTGCAGTAGCTCCCATTGAACTTGTACTATTGATAGCTTAATCAGCTTAGTTGTAATGGAATGGTGTTTTAGATTTAGCAGTACACACTGTACACAAAGTCAAATTTGTTAAGGCTCCAAGCAAGCAATTACCTGTCTACATGTGTGTAATTCATTAATTACTGTCAGAGTGAAAGGCTCTGTTCAATTAACTTGCTGGTTGTATATACACACTGGATTTAATTGGCCAGAAAATGCCTAGACAAGCATCCAGCAGACTAGCTGGTCTGAATTGACAGTTGAATTGGTCTGCTTACTTCAGCTTGTTTGGGGTGTCTTAGTTGTTGCACACTATCACGTGTCTCCTTGTCCACAAGTGAATTCAAACCAGCCAGTCTCCTTGTCCCAGTGTGACTGGACAGAACAAATGTTTGGAGTTTCCCACATTCGAGGGATAAATAGAGGGCACTCTATTATTTGCCATGAAGAAACTGTAGAGGTTTACACTTCTTGAAGTTTTATTACAGGGGCCAAAATGTTGCATTCTACAATTTAAAATTGAAAGGTTGGCGCTCTGTGTGAATTTGCTCAAAATGGATTGGATGGGACAGGGAAAAGTGGGTCTTTGGAGGGGTGAGAGGATGGACCCATATGACCCAAACTTTTTGTTGAAAAGCAAATTGAATTAGGAGATCATGTCTTGAAAATTGTTTGATCTAAACACCTTTCTGTATTTGTTATTTAGTAGAGAGCTTAAGAGCTTCAAGTTTAGAAATTGATAATGACTGTAGGGTCTTTTTTCCACCCTCTCTGGATAACAGTTTTGTAGGAAATTGTAAATTTTAATAGTTTTTTCTTTGGAGGTAACATTGGTAGTGCCTCTCCTCCCTGACCATACCTATCCCTTCTGATATTGTGGTAGTATTACCATTACTAGGTACAATTGGCATTATAGGTTTGCTGTAGGTAGATGAGTAAAGTTACCTTTATCTCTGCTCAGTACATCACCATTAGCCCCTTCCCCCTGGCTCCCTTCCTCTCCCCTCTATCCATACTATCATAGTAACAGTGCTGCTGTTGGAATTACAAGTATGTTGGAGGTAGCTGACCAGTAAACCTTAAAGGGAAAAGGCAGTCGTCCCATGTTTATTTTCAAAAATTTGCTAAATCTTACATATCTCCTCTTATTTCTCTCACAAGTATTTTTTGTAATGTTTCCTGATAAAATCATGAAATACTGAAGGTAAACCAAGGAGTTATTCTGCATAAATTTAAAAAATAAGTGAAAAAAATATTGCCACATAATTGATCTGAGCCATTCCTGAACTAGTGCACTGGGTTACACTAACTCAAATTGGGTGAGGGGGGGACTGCATTTTCCCTTTCACCTCTAGTCTACCATTACTTCTCCCCTTCCCTGTCCCCAACTCCTCACCCATCTAATATTGCTGTTTCCATTTATAGCAGTGCTAGCTACTAGGATATTGTTGGCATGTAAATATGTTGGAGTTAGGTGGGCAGTGAATGTTGCCATCTGCTCCCTAAACCACCATAACTTCCTCTCTACCTCCCTCTTTCCCTACTACAATTACAGCAGTGCTAGCTAGATACTGTTGGCATGTATGTTGTAGTTAGGTGAGCAGTAAACCTTGCCCTCTGCTCTATACACTGTCAGTGCTTGCCTTATACACAGCTATCCTATCATAGGCAGTGTATAGTATTAGCAGGCCCCTTTGAGTAAACACTGTTCACCAGACCCCTTCGTAGCAGCGCTGGTATTTTAATGTCTTTTTATACAACAAGCATATCTATTTTTGGTGACTGGTACTAAATTATGGTACTAGGATAATGGCTAGATTTGTGCACAATGTAAGTTATTGGTGTAAGGATTTATAAATAGCACAAGAGCTGCTATCATTATGATGGGATGGTTAAAGGGCAATTCTCATCATCCCAGACAGTTTCAATTCTCCCAACTATGCAACTGGTAGCTCCTCCCAAAGCATTATAAAGCTCCTCCTTGTGCAGACACAAATCTCTTTTATTGAATAGGCTACCCTGTATGACCTGGTGAGCATGCAAGGCTGTAATGTGTAGTTAGTTAGTTAGATGAGGTTTTACGGCTCAGTTTGTAACCATTTGGTTTAAGTAATGTGTAATTCAAACACCCTCCCTGCATTATGTGGAATGTGAGCTACTCCGGATCTTTTGAATTTTCAAACTTTGATGTCAATCAAAGAGCAGTCACCAATTGAGAATTGTGATACCCCCACACTAAAATATAATTATAGTTTGGGGTGATAACTGTCTGTCTTTAATTCTAAAAAGCTATATTGATTGTATACAGGATAAATGTACAGAATCCTTCTGAAAATACATTAACATATTATAAATACGTCTGTGACATGTCTGGATAATTGTTTCAAATTGGTTCATTGTTGGTAATGATACTCTTGTTGACTGAGTGCAAAGTTTATGTGCATTGTTGGTATACATACCCAGTGAAGTGCCAGGCATATGTAAATATACTACTATGAGCTGTCCATACAATAAGGAAGCAATGTTCAGGTAAGTTATCATTGGGGCTGATTTACAAACAGTTATGTGACTGAATGTTTGAAGTAAGAGACTGCATGGGTAGAAGTGTGTTAATGCAGGTGGCGGTTAGTGTGAGTGTCAGTGAAAACGAGAAATTTGTTTTCAGTCAGCTTACAAAAGTATATACATTCATCACTCCAAAATGTATCTTAAGTGTGTGGGAATCAAAATTCTCAGTTGGTGACTGTTCTTTGATTGACATCAATGTTTTAACATTTTATAAAATGCAGAGCAACTCGCTTTCCACACAATGCAGAGAGAGTTGGATTGCACATCATACCTTTGTATGCATGCTCACCAGGACATGACCTTACAGTAGGTAATAAAATATGTTTGTGTGTGCACAAGGAGCTTTATACAGTTATGGGAGGAGCTAGAAATAACTTAGTTGGGAGAGAAATAAAATTGTCTGGGATGACGAGAATTGTCCTTTAACGTAAGTATCCATTTATGTTTGCAGTTTCTCTCCTGGGCCCTGTTTCATAAAGGGTTAAGATCGATCTTAAGTTTGATTTCAATAGGGCAATTGTATGACAGATCAAACTTAAGATCAATCGTAACTCTTTATGAAACAGGGCCCTGATTACGTAAGTACATTTTAATATTACTCTTTATTGCCAAGAGTGCATGTGGGCCTTATATTGGTAGCAAGTACCACTCCCCATGTGACAGTGGCTATCACAGGGGTGTAAGTCATTGTAGAGGGTTTCTAGTAATCTATTGCACTCCTCATTACCCCCTTTTTATTCATAGGGGACTTGACCCTCCACCCAATCTCCTGCCATTATGGATACATGCATTGTCTTACAACGTATATTTTTATTCTCTGACCAAGTTTCTCAAAGAGCCACTGAAGTTGATTCTGCAGGCTCTCCCCCCCCCCCATCCATTTGTAACTTGTAAAACCTGTGAGTAGGGGTAGCTAAAATCCTTGCCAGAAGTACTGTACATGGGACAAATCATACTATCAATGTTGAAGCCCCAGAATCTGTCGGGCTGCTGCAACAGGGCAATGGGGATGCAGACAGGGGGGATGGTGATCTCACTGTTACATGTTTTGCTTGTTTTGTCCAATCATTTATGCCGAGGATTGTAGGTGCCTTTGAAGTTTTTAACTGCCATCGTTAGTGCAACAACAGGCTGTATGGTGATATCATGGGAAAGGTGCCAAAACATCTCAGTTGTATGCAGAGAAACTTACAGTGCCTGATGGAGTTGAAGTGTCATAAGTACAACCTGGGTAGTACTCTCTCTCTCTCTCTCTCTCTTGTTATGAGTACATGTACATATATGATTTTATGAGTAGTTCTACACGTATGACCTTTCCTCTGAGTCAAAGAATA
Source organism: Holothuria glaberrima (assembly GCA_009936505.3). NCBI lineage: Eukaryota > Metazoa > Echinodermata > Holothuroidea > Aspidochirotida > Holothuriidae > Holothuria > Holothuria glaberrima. Next base: position 9,869 of record WURT03008911.1, read on the forward strand.
TGCACCTCTATTTCAATATTACAAGTAAAGTTTCTTGTGAGTACAATATCATGTACACCTGTATTAATAAGTACAAGTGTAGTCTGTTGACATGAGTACAAGTATGTGTACTCATCTCATTTATGAGTACAGGCGTCAGCTCTCTAGGAGTACAAGTACTGGTATGCATCTATTAGCATGAGTACAAGTATGTAGTCTCTTTTGTTATATTAAGAATGAATATGGTATATATACACACCTGTTTTAATGATTACAAGTATTAGGCTGTTCACGGTTATGCCACTGGTTGGCATTGGTTGGCATAAAGCATGCTCAAGAACACATGCGTGTATGTTAGGTGTTGCGCGTGTAAACGCTTGTGTGATTGCATGCAAAAAGTAGACAAATTGGAATCTACTTTTCATTGTGACAACAGTGTAAGCGCGCCCTATAAACTTTTTCACTTACACGCAGGGAAGTCTTTGTTTGTAAACAGTGAATGAGTCAGACTCTTGTGAGTACAAGTACAATGTCATGTACTCCTGTACTCATGAGTTCCAAGTGTAGTCTATCTTGTTATGAGTACAAGTATGTTTATACATACTTTATTAGCAGAGGTGTCAGCTCTTTAGGAATATGAGTATACAGTATATGTACACCTCTGTTATCATTAGTGTGTAGTCACATCTGTGACGTTAAGAATATACACCTCTACTTAAAGTGATTAGAGCAATGTGTTGTGAGTAGAATGTCATGTACACCTGTTTTCATGAGTATTACTTGTAGTTTCCCTTTTTGTGAGTACAATACAGGCGCACCTCTATTTTCATGGGTACAAGTGCAACTTCTACGAGTACAAGTACTGATATTTTGATTATAAGGACAAAATTTTGCAATAATAGCACAGAAGTTATTAATTTTCAAAACCTGTATGTGTGCATGTGCTAATCCATGTGCTAATCTCACCATACATTTTCCAAAGTCCCTGTGACTCTCTGGCGAAGAGCCAATGGGTGAAACCGATCGTTTATACCTAAAGGAGTTCTGCTTCCTTAAGGAGCCACGTCCCCATAAGGACACAAACTTAACTTAATCCATTCTCACCATTGTGAGAACTGATGCCATGTGAATCACCACAGCATGTTTCAACCTTAATATAGCACTTTGAGATGTTAAAATACCAGGAAATTATAGGTATGTTGCAAAGGGCGCCCTCTGTATGGTTTCCATTCCTCTAATCCTTCATTCCTCAACTAGGAATGAGTTGAATCATACATGTTGGCAGCAACTTTTGGGATCAAATGTTTTTAGGACACACTGCCTTTCAAGGAGTCTATTATATTGCAATACATCTACCAGTATGTCACACTCATATTGATTAAGGTTACAAGGAAACAAGTGATTTAATATTTGAACAGTTCTGTTTACTTATGTTCTTACACAATAGTCTTTTGTTCTCCAGTTCATGTAGTGCATAATATACTTAATGCAACTAATATTCTGTACGACTGAGTAAGTGGTTTACATATATATCAGTTTGATGATCTGGATCAAGTTGTCACAGATTTTATTCATACTGCATATAACCATTTCCTGAAATGTGCATGCAGATGTGTCGTGAGTACGTACTCCTACCCATGGGTTTGCACAATTGCCTGTACTCATACTCATGAGGATTAGTTTGTACTCGTACTCATACTCACCGATTTTGAAAGCTTTGCATAGGGGCTAATGCAAAATTTTGCACTCATGCTCATGAAAAAGCTAGACATGTACTCATACTCCTCCTTACAACACAGACACTGCCCTTGGACTCACTCATGACATTGTACTTGCACTACAAGTCTGTGTCCATGTGTAAGTTGTTCTCACTGTTGATTAATGTTCTGTACATACAATGTTGACATCTTGCCACTTGTTCCTGGGTATCCTGGTTTATTTTGTAAAACCTTGCACCATGGTGGTAGTAGGTGCACTAAAAAGCTAGGTATTACTGTATCTCTGAAGAGGTAGCAGGACTTCCTCATCAACTATTTCTTAGATATTGCAGAGTGTGCTTGTAGAATTTTACTCCTGCCAGTTGACACCTCTCTGTTCAATTGCCTTTTACATGTTTAAAGGTCTTTTTTCCTCCATAAAATCAGACCTACCCTTTCCAGACTATCGAGCTTCCTCGAAAGGGAATATCAGTCCTCCCATACTGTACAAAACACCATTAGGTATTTTGGGCGCTACTTTAAGTGATGTGTCATTTTCATGAAGTAAAAATTGGAAATTGCACTCAAGCTACTAAAATAGAGATGTTAGTACAATAAATATTGGTGAGGTAATATCGACAATCTACATTGCCTGTCCTATTTATGTAACCCTCACTTATTACTTGGCAAGTAAAGGTTAGCTTTAGTGGCAGAGAGCCCTCCAGTGGGTAAAGGTTTCTCAATTATGCTTTTGCTCGCCAGAAGTCTATTTTGCAGATTCCTAAACTAGGGAGTTCTATGGATTTTAGGTCAATTGTATTAATAATGAAGCTGCAATACATTGAGTATTACCTGTCTAACAGTATTGAATATATACCCAAGGTTTCCCCTGTGGGTTTGAGGTGGTGTTAATCTATGGGGGTAATATGGTGCCAGCTTTGACACCAACAGTGAAGGAAAAGTGTCTGCACTATATAGCTAGTACAGTACAGCTGGAAATTATAGCAAATTTGTGTGAGGTCGTGGCCAAAAACTGTGAGGTGGCTGCCTCACAAAAAGAATGCCAGGGGAAACCCCCTGTATACCACTGATTGCAGTCTATCTCTGGTAAATGTCACTGAGTATGCAACCTTAGGCCCATGTGTAGCTTTCAGTGGGGGGGGGGTTCAATTTTGCTAAAAGTGGACCATTTTACCCACTGACTTTGATGGTAAGTGTGGAAGATGCATCGAATGGGAGAAAGTTTTTCAAGGGCTTCTGAATGCCTTGTGGGACATAATAAAACACCAAACATCTCATCATGTACTCCTTAAGTATTATCTGAAGCAGAACTCTAAATCTTGTCGTCCGAACCCCCTGAATCCTCCTGCATATGCAGAAAGCATTGAAAATGCTGTAATTTTGAATCCCTGGTTATTCTTAGAGCCTTAAAATATTGAAAAGTGCTTGAATATTTTTCTCTAGAAAATAATGTCATAAGTTACCTCTTCTTAGCCTTACATTCCCCTACGTTTTGAACCTTCCTTCTAAGTCTCCTAAGTTTTTTCCTGAACATCCTTTTCTATCATACTTTCTCCTTCTCTATCCTTCCTTCCTTTAGCCTGCTTTTTTACTTATAAAGGACTTAGCGTAAAATGGCATTTTAAAATTATTGATAAAAGGTCTATTAAACAGTTATCATGATGCTGTCAACATTACAGAATATAGGTTAGGCCTAGTATCGCTTAAAGGAAGTTTTTAAAAGTCCTACTTTTGTCCTACTTGTGGTTTACATAATCCTACTCTTCTCTTGTTTTTTTGAGAATTTGAATCCATACTCATGTAAAAGTGCCATTTGGACTCATCTTGGTATTTTCATATCCTTCTGCCATTCCTGTAGATTTAGAAACACAAAAATTGTTCAAAATGCTGTTGAAATAAAGGCTTGGGGAAAAAAGGAAAAGAAGGAAGAAGAAAAAAATGGAACTTTGAAATTTATTTGTTTCAAAAGTATATGAACCCTTGATCTCTATTTTTTTTTAACTTTCCAGTTAATTTTGATATTTATGAATGGAAGACCCAAACATGAAACCTGTCGTGTAGATCTATTTCTATCCTTATTTCTTATTTCCATAGAGTCTGCAATTCCTATCCTTGTCCTGTGACTGCTCTCAGTTTTCTATTTCCCCTGATCTGTCATACTGGCAGTTTGCCTTCTTTTTCCCTCAAAAGGAAAAGAAACGAAACAGAATCAGAAAAGTAAAAGAAAAAAGAAAAAAAGGAAAAATAAGACAGAAATAAAGTCAAGCATAGCAACAGGTAAATGATGAAGGGGGAGAAAGAATGAGGAAAGCGACATCTTTCTCTTAGGTTGAGGCCAACATGTCTGATGAAACGGTGGAAAAATTTAATTTTGTTTTCTGAGTGGCAAACCTTTGCTCATTTCTCGTCACATATTCTTCCACTTAGCTCTGCAAGCCTGACCTTAGAGCTTGCTCCAAGTGTAGCTGGTTGTGATCATCGTCTTTGCACGCAACTTTTGAGCAAATTCCCTGTGCAAATTACTGCCAATCAATAAAAGTATCGCACGGCAAGGTAGGACTGTGATGTCGGTAATGGTACATTCGTACTTTCTGCTGGATGATAACAGAGTGCTGTGGAAATGTTAAGTGTGGCTCTACAGCTAATTTCTGATATTGCTCGTGGTAAACCTGGTCCCCGGGGCTGCTGTAAGGCTTGCCAGTTGCGTGTTGGTGTAAGTTAATGTATTACTTGTGCTTGGATGAGGGAAGTCATTCTATAGGCTTGTGAGCTAATTGAGGAGGTTAATGGCCTAGCTAGTGTAGTATAAGAAACAAATCATTGCATTAACGTGTGTCATCTCTACAGTATGTACTATTGCTCTAATATGAAGGGACTCTGTTAAATGTAAATAGTTCATGGGAAGTATGAGATACTGTATTTAATCAGGTAAAAGTGTATTACTATACCTTTTCAGCTCAAACCAGCCATTATTGCTCATGTTAGTTTTTGCCAGATACTTTCTATAAAGCTTTGTCAAAACATTCCCAGACAGTGTTGAGTGCCAAGTTGGGTTTGATGCTTTGTCAATCAAAATGATGCTCAAGGAGCTTTGTTACAAACTTGAATATCATGATGTTTTGATAATAACAGTAACTCTCTTCTTTGAAAAGGTGTATGGACCGTTGTGAGAAAAATAAATGAAATTCTTGCAGTTAGTGACTTTAATTTGACTTATCTTAGCCTTCTTCTAGCCAATTTTTTAGAAACTGAGCCATAAAACCTCATCTATCTAACTTAGCCTTCAGAACTTGTGAGAGAAAATTGAAAAAGATAGAAGGAAGTGAAAAGAAAAAGAGACTTATTGTGGAGAAGGAATAATGGTGTCATTCATTCGGGATAAGTTTAAGGCATTGGTGTAGCCAGGTCAAGGGCATTGATAATGAATAAATAGTGACATGACCTAATAAGGCCACGTCCAAATCTCGTGCATCGATCCAACCACCAACGTGTTCTGTAGCCGCTGTCACAATCAGTGTGTCAATTTTCGATGCAGTACACGCCGCAAGCTCCCTTGGAAATGCGTCTGAACCTATTTTAAGTTTCAAGCATGCACACGCTAAGAAAAGCAGCCTCAAATTTAATGCGCAAACTGCTTACACTGGGCCTGTACATCTAGCTCTGTACAAAAATTGCAAACAGCACCCGCTGGCCTTATTAGGTTCGTTACAATCTTAGGCTTAAGCTGAAAACTATGAACTTGTTGTACAGGTATCTCTCGGTAGGAAAATTCTGTGGTAAAGCTTTATAGCTTGCAAAGAAGATCAAGTCAACCAAAAGATTTGCAGGTAAAACAGATCCACATTTTTTCTTTTTTGTTTTACAAAAATGAAAACTGTCTTAGAGTGGCCTTATTAGGTTGTGCCATCATAATTTAAAATTACTTTTGCTATGGTGACCACTATTGACTTGACCATTTTTACTGGCTTTTGACACTTTTCCTTTCGATATTTTTAATCATGGCAAGTTTGTGTGCTTTGTGGTCCAGTAGGGGGCCCCCTTGATATGAATATCAAAGAAATTTCTAGTACAGTGAATTAACTGCCTGTTTTTGACCGGTTATCTTGTCCAGAAATATTGTACCTTCCTGCAAGGCAGTGGGTTACTCAGTTTAGGAGTAGTACTCTATCTAGAGCTTGTTTTTTCATTTGAAAAGATGGAAACTTTTGTAACATGAATATTGTAGATTATATTCAGTATTTTGTACTTCATCACCAGTTTCTGTTCTTATCCATTTACAGGGTATTCAAAGGAAGAAGAAGACAGGCCCTCTGATGCTATTATCTTTATCTACAGTTACTCTTTACCAAGTTTCCTGTAAGCAAGTTTCCTTTTTTTCACTCGTAAAATCAAGTTTCACATAGTTTGTTATTGTGACCAAGTTGAACATAAGGTTGATGTCATTTGATGGAAAGTTTGGAAGAAAAAAAAAAAAAAAAAAAAATAAAAACAAGTGAAGGGACTCAAAAATTGGAAGAAGGGGGGGGGAGGGAGTTGGGATTGGGATTGGGTTTTTATTTTTTTTTTGGGGGGGGGGAGAATGAATGGGGAAGGGAGAGTACCTGAGTGGAGTCATGGACATTGCAGATGATTGCAAAATCTGAAGGAGAAACAGGACTCAACAAGGTTACAAGAATCCAGGACTTTTGAATTGCTAATGTATCTTTTGGAACCCTGCAACTTGCTGTATTTTTAATCTCCTGCTGGAGATACCTTCTTCTGTGAGGTAGACAAAATTTTGTAAGTATGGACCAAACAAGTAAGGGAATAATGTCCACATTTGAAAATATTAAGTCTGAAAACTTTTTGTTGCTGGTGTGGACAGTGATGGGAAAGAAAATTGAAAAAAAAAAACAAAACAGGAGTTCCACTAGAAACTCAGTAAAGGCCGGAGTGTGGGGGGGGGGGGGGGGGGGGGGG
>WURT03008922.1:0-16524 GCA_009936505.3 Holothuria glaberrima
AAATTGACTGGGTCAACTATGCACCGAACCAAAATTGGTCAAATAGATTGACTAAACTATGGTCAAATTTGACCACTTTTTGATCATATTTTACCAAAGAGTGGTCAAATTTTACCATAGTTTAGTCATATTATTTGACCAATTTTGGTTCGGTGCATAGTTGACCCAGTCATTGGTCAATTTGACCAAAGTATATTTAGAGTGTACAAAACAAATTGTACATCTCCAGGTTTGAGATACCGTTCTCCAGGTTTTTTTTTTTGTGAAAATCTCCAGGTTTACAAATTTGGAGGTTGGCAGATCTACGCTGACCAAGGTCTATAGGGAATAACACGTTTGAATTGGTACGAAGTTTGCACGACAAACAGTGGCGTAGCCAGCGGGGGACAGGATCCCCCCAGTTGAAACCCGCCCCGCACTTGCTTCCCCCCAAATGAAATTACAGACCGAGAAAAAAGTATTTAAATACACGCCAAATATTTGTGCCTATAGGCTACATGATGATGTCTATTGCGATTTTGTCAGTCCTAGAAATATACTGTACGACTAGAATGCGATGTTTAGCAAGTTCACACAGGACTCTTATCTGCCGAGTACGTCCAACTAGTATATTTAAACCAAGAATAGCAAAACCAAACTGAGGGTCCGAACTCTCCCTCGAGTCGAATTTATCAACTTCCATTTATAAACACCCTGACTCACTGACGCATTGACTTTGTGTCTGAAAGTCATTGACTGTTTTCGTTCTACTTTTGGGCTAAAAAATCCAAGAAGCTCCAAGTAACGGGGAGAATTTCGAAGTGGGGACTGAACATATTCTTGCTTAGAAAACTCGGGAAGTGCCGTTTCCGGCCATCTTGGGGTTTGTAAAGCCGAAATTTGTGGTACGCTCCGCGCCAACTGATGATGGCGCTCCGCTTAGAAACATACATTAACATTTTTCTTTTTTTTTTTTTTTTGCATTAATTGTGAAATTGCAGTCATGAGATCCATATTTCAAGGCTGGGTAATGCAGCTTAAAACATTCGGAAAGTACCGTTTCCGGCCATCTGAGGGGTTTGTAAAGCCAAAAATTTTCTTGTACGCTCCTCGCCAACTGATGGTGGCGCTCCGCTTAGATAGTCCTATAGTATTAACTATAGGATCAGCTAAGTCCGCCCCACCAGTCATACCCTCCGCCCCCCCTGCCCCTCCAGATTGAAGTCTGGCTACGCCACTGCCGACAAACCTCCCGAAAACTCAGAAATGTTTGCCTTGAAAAAAAAAATAATATTACACATTAAGTGATTACTCTGCCATTTTAGATTTAAACCTAGCCCACGTACGTGTTAATTGGTAAGGAGGGCCTATGCTCATACCTATAATTATGAAAAAAATCAATAATGTAAGAAAAGAGCGAAACTTGATGACGGCTTAAAGCCCTTAGGAAATTCTGGGGTCGCACACTGAGGTGTGTTTCCTCCTTGGAATCAAAAATGTGAAATTCCGCAAGGGCCTGCCAGTTGATCGCCGCCGGAGGTATCCAGCACCATTCCGCAGTAGCTCCATGGCAGCACCAATGTTCCCAACGAAATCGAAAAATTCCCGATGGGACCAGTCTCTCCCTCCGTCTTTAAAGTCTTGTAAGTTGGGTGTAAAGAGCCTAGTAAAGGCTTCTTCAAAATCTACTGGTCCATGCCACCCCCACCTTGCGGATAGCAGATGCTTAAGTACGGATCACCATCTGTCAATTAGTGGCGGCTGTGGGCTTGTGGTCGGATAGGATCGGGGTTGTGGTAGGGTGCATGGTGGAAGTCCTTTTACGAGGCTTTAGAACAATAATGACTAACAAGATGCCCTACGAGATGAAATAACGAGACAAACATCAACGACGGATGCACAAAACAAGTATTTAAAATTTTTACGACATTTTAGGGATGCTTTATTTTCGTTGGTGAAAGTGATTCAACAGCTTATATTAAAATAGGCTATCTCTCCATAACAGTGATGGTGATTGATAGCGAAGTTCTTTTCTTGGACCTTAAATTGTTGGTTCATCTCAATTTTCTTCCCGGCCCGAATTATAGATTGTCTCATAGGTCTCACTGGTCATAAAAAGGAAGTAAGTACTTGTAAAACGTTATGGCGACCGGTTGCCTCGGCGTTTACTCGAGTTTACTTTCAAGGAGAGCGGACTCATTCTTCAGTAAAATCCCAAAATTCCAAAACTTATACTTCTTGTTTAAGTTACAACACAGAATTTTCAGCTAGGTTCAGTGCTCCGAGAAAGTTTGGCGTCGCTTGGCCGTCTTTCCAGTAAACGGTCGCCGCGTTTGTTGGGGCTTTGGGGTAGATGACAAGACGAAACAGCATCGTGTAATATATCCCTCGAAACAATCTACCAGGAGCATCTGAGACACTATTATGCCCCTTACTTCATAGGCCAAATCCCCTAGACCGCCACGCAAAGGCGTAGATCACATGGGGATGGGGTATATATCCCCCCAACATTTGAATAGTGGGAATGGCCCATATATTCATCTCCCAATGTTACAGTCAACAGATACGTGTATGCTGGAAAGTACATTTTATTCTTCATTTTCGTAAGAAATTCTTCAACCTCTGTTTCATTTTCTATGTTTCTCAAACTATCAGAATTTTTCAAATCGTTCACAAACTATCGGAATTTTCGCTCGCTTCGCGCGCTTCAAACCTTACGTCAGTGTCAGTTTTATTATCAATATCTTCCGATAGCAACTTTCCGAGAAGCACAGCAGCAAAAAGTTGAAAGTTTACGAATTACCAGGTAAAAGACTGGCTTATGGCAGTGGCATGCACTTTTAATGGCAATTGGAAGTGTCTCGATGAGAGCTTGAATGCAGGTTTTGTAATGGAAATCTTATTAAATGAAAAATTTCTGGGCACTTCTCGCGCATTCGTCACGGTTTGCACTCCATGTCAGAACCACTATCAAGGTAGTAATACATGAAACTATTCTCACAACACTTTCCGAATAACAGAGATACATCTCCAAACATCTGTGGGGACCTCGCAATAATATGGGATTTTCCAGTCCAATTTGTAGCATGATGTGGAAGCTGAGGTTAAAAGTACGTATTTGCCGTTATATATTTTTTCAAAAAAAAAAAAAAAATTAACTAGCGCTTCGCGCACCACCATTATCGATATGGTGATTGTTAATACATCACTTCCGACGAAATTAGCATTCTAAAATACTCTTATTAGTCTTTCACCCCTTTTTGCTACACCTATCATGGAGGTCTAATATCTCCTACCCGCACTTTTACTCTCCCTCCCTCTCATTCCCCATTGCTGGAAGCTGTTCGTCTGGATTTTTATTCAAAATTAGTAGAAATACTATAGTTGTAAACTGCTCGGCGTTAAACTCTATATTATCATTTGGATGTCACTTGGTACGCATTAGGTCATTGCCCTCATTAAATATAATTAATCTGAGCTTCCAGGAGGCCCTAAACAGGCCATTACAGGACCTACAAGTTGGCTTGAGATCAGTGGCGCCGCAAGGATGATATGATACCTCAGTTCCGCCAAATCTACGGAAATTGCTCATTTATTTTTTATGAGTCCCTGCATTTTTATACAGCAGTTTTGATCCTTTGTTTGTAACTGCATATAAAAGGTGGCAACATGGACCTCTCCCCTTTAAGAAAGTTTTGTTAAATAAGGTCTCTTAGATGCGCAAAATGGTGCTATCTTTGGGATGTTTTTGGAACTGATCATAAATAGCTAAAAAATGTCCATAATTCAGTGAATGCTAATTTTTCGTAAGGAAAAAGAGGAGATATATTGTCTATTAAGAGAAAGATACGTTGTCACAAACCTCCTGAAGCCGACCCACCCCTGGCTATTTCACTGCCTTCTATTCAGGGATAGTTTTTACGCAAAACTACGTGCGTCGAGTCAACAGAAACTTTCTTGGACTATTACGAAATAATTCCTTTCATTCATTGTGCATTATGAAAGGGTATCTAACACTAGCAGATATCTCTAAATTCAAAATCCATTTATTTGGGATGACCATAAAAGTTGGTCCCTGCCTTTCTAAGCTTACCGGGACGTTGTGCAGATTATCAATGAGTTATGTGCTCAAAATAGCATTTCATAAATGTATAAATATACCAACACTCAAGAACATTACCTCTGAAATTGACCCCTTAAAACAGTCTTCCTGACACTTCTGAGACATTAAAACCCAGGAGCTTCCGGGGCTTCTCCCCCTGGACGCCACCGCTGGCCGTTGCCACTGGACCCCACCAGGGGCCCTAAGGCGGGACCGTGGGCCCCACACGTCATGGGTATCGCGCTTCTCGCTCGCCGTACTCGCTCGCCGTGCACATCTTCTGCGTTTGCAATAATTCACCCCATCCCCCCAAAGTTGAAAAGAAATCTACACCCCTGCCGCCACGGTGAACCTGGCTGTGCGCCCTCGACCCTATCAAGGGCAATATGAAGAGGCTGGGCTTTGTGCTTTAACCGTGCACGGTAAGCGTACACATTCCTTTAAGAAGTTCTTTCCACAACCCTATCCGACCTTTTAGTTACACACTAGCCTTTTGAACAGTTAAAAAATCCTGGATATGCCTCTGTCAGACGCAAAGACAACTATGATGCGTTTCGATTGTAAGCGCATCAAACACGTACTTAGGGTGAACCGTACCCATAGTATGCATTTTAAATCTCCTGTCTTGGCCGAAGATAACACTTTCCTAGCACTTGTGTCATGCATTTAAATCACATGCGTTATTATAAAATCTAGTGGTTTGAGATTTCAACTTCCAAGCAGATGATGTAGCTGCTCTAAAATTCATTTACGAAATTTTATTTTCTATGTGCCGCACGGATTCTCTAAAGTATCCTTCCCAGGGTTTGACAGTTTGAGGGCAGCTGAGGATTGGGTGAGCCCTCCGTCAGTTGCATGGGGACTCTAAGTTGAGGATGAGGTATCGGGAATGATTGAGAGGGATTGGTACACTCTTGCCTTGTTACCCTCTCTAAATAAGAACCTGATTTTCGCACCCCAAACTAAATTTATAATAACTGTCATGCAATGTTATGCTCTCCTACAGTGGTGGTTGCCCAGTTACCTGAATGTCTGCACTTAGACGGCCGCGTTGAGTGTTAGGGCAAGATGGTAAGGGCACTTATGTATAGGTATTGAAACGTTGCTAGTATTACCAAGGTATTTATATGGTCAACTAAACATTTGCGTTTAGGATTATGTCTAGACAGTGTTTTATCTTATTTACATCCTCAATCATCAGATCATGACAATCTTTACGTTAATTCTGAATGAAAAAATCAAGAGGGCAGAATTTGTAGCAGAATGCCAGTTGAGGGACAAATCTTTTCTTTCAAATAAATAAATCAATCAATCAATCAATCAATAAATAAATAAATAAATTGTTTGGGTACGCCTACTCTAAAAGAATCTGTACTTATTTAAGGCTTAGATAGGCCAATTGTTCGGGCAGTTGGGCTCTATAGCGCATAACTTACGTTGTACTTTCTTCCTCGAGTCATTAGCGGTACCGCACGACAGACACAAGAGAACATTACTAGGTTTATCCAAATAAAATGAAATTTCCGACATTTTCATAAATCCATGTAGTCTACTTATTAAGTTACACGAAAAGGTGGAAAGGGGGGAAATTTTCCAGAACAGAGGGCCGGGTCATTCCAACTACCGACAGCCCCAATGTCCAAAGGTGGTGAGAAGGGGATATAAAGAAACATAAATATCCCATGCCATTGCAGGACATATTTTGTATAGTGTAACTTAATAATTTTAAGGGTCGAGTTCGCGCACTGAAAGTGTTCTTTTGAATCTGAATCGTGAAATTGCAAAGCGTGAAATTATTTGGTAGCTAACTCAAAAAGATAAAAAATATGTAATCACTAACAAAAAATAAATAAAAAAGAAAAACTAGGGATTGTAGACCGTATCGGGGATAACATACATTGCATCGAAACCACCTGTACTACCCCGATGAAATAGCCAAACTTTGCTCCGTGAGTCCCTCCCCAACTGATCGTACCGCGTGACACGCACAAGAGAACGGCAACTATAGGCTTTGTGATATGGGATGAAATTTACTATACCTCCACATAAACTGTGTACTCTGCCTACATGTTACTTGGTAAGGTGGGCAGGACGCGTACTAGCTAGCTGTGTGGAATGGAACTATTGAAGAAACTGAAGTGATTCTACAGAGCGCGAAGAGCGCCGAAAATTTTGGATTCTAAATAAATTGTCCTCTTGAGGGCTAAAAAAGGTAAACCGTCGGAGCGACTAGTAGCCGTCAGGGACTGCATACTTTATCGTATCGACTTAGACTCCCCGACGAAACCGTAAAAATTCCCCGACGGGGGGGGGGTGCAGTCTTCCCCTTCCCCTCCTGATGCCACCCTGCCCAAAACTAGTTCAAGCTTCCAACTCCCGAGCTAAACTCGAATCCACGACAATATGCTTGGGATATAAAGACTGAAATACTTGCTTAAATTCTGAAGGCTATGTGCAACACCATCATTGTCAACATGAAGTATTTACCAAGGAATTAATATAGGACTACGACATTATCGACTCGAAGAGAAGAAGACAGCTAGTGTAGTGACTAATTCAATTCATACAGGTAGCATGCCTCAGACAATAGGCCCTATATATACGGCTATACCACTTACTAACCCCAGAAGATCTTAATTTATTGGCAGTGTTTCAATAAGCGAAGGGTGACCGCCGGTGCATCCAAAGCGGCATCATACCCTTAAATTTAATAAAAGTGCTCTTGAATTTACAATTCAACGGTGACGAATGGGCGCTAAAAGTACACATGATTCTATTTTTCTTCCTCCTTTTTCCATATTTTCTCATTCATTGTCTTTGGATATTTTCTCTATTTTTCCTTTTTCGTCTTCCCTCATTTTTGCGCCCCCTGGCCCATGTAGGCGGGGCAGCTGCTCCTCCCTGCCCCTTTTTCCGCCACTGCTCGTGAATGAACTGCGACGAATTTAGGGTGCCAAATATCTTCCATCTGTCCAAAGGGGCATTTTGTGCATGATAATCTTCTCGGAGAATGCATTCCTCCTTTTGGTATTTGACTTTGCTGGCGGCCTCTTATTTGCCCCTAAACATAGGCGTAGGAGGAGGGGCCTAGGGGTGCATCCCCCAACAACATATGTCCGTTAAAATTCGGGCAATATGCTGCTATTTGCTTGCTCACTGCGGCTGCAGATCACCTCACGAAGATTATTAAGTTGAAAGCGATGATGGTTAGTGTCATTTTTCGGGCTAGTCACAACAGCCCCCCCCCCCAAAAAAAAAATATTAGGTTCCTACGGATATGTGCCTAACCATGAATCTCTGCCACTCAGATTCCACGCCCGTTCCCGTACTAGCGAACAATTTCATGGATAGCAACAACTATATATATCTTAATACAGGAGGTGTTATATGTAATATAAAATTTATATCACCACAAATTCATCTAGAACGGTTGACAAGAATTCAATGCAGTTTCCTAATATCAGGGCCATTAAGATGACCAACATCTTTGGATTGGTGACCGACTTTTGCATGGTACCACACACATTCAAGTCAGTTAGTATCGTGGCCATGGTAGTAAGCATCGGGGTGGAGGGCAGTTAATCTCACTTTCCTCCCCAGCTTAGCCCGGCGGGACAGCGTACCTTTAATATTCAATGACCGTATTACTAGTTGGTATATTTGTACCGAAAATGAATTTTCTAATCATGACACAATGGTCTAAAAAGCTTTAATTTCTAAATTAATACGCCGTCGCGCTCTTATATAGGACTATTACATCTATTGAGGTAAGTGGAGCCTATTTATAGGGACTTCCTCTTACCGTCATCCGGGAAGAATCTCAAAACAAATATTTAATGGAAAGGCTAAGCTACTGGGTAATCAGGTAATAACGGCGTGTTCCAAAGTGGATCATTTGTCAGGATTAAGAGTTTTGTTGCACTATCTTATAATGGTACGATAATGTTCCCAATAAGAGTTTTCAGAGGTAGTAATTTCCGACTGCCCTAGTTCTCCCTGTGTACCGGATCTTCAGTTTATTCATTCAACTGAATATGAAGGTAAAGTCAGATGGGACTACTAAAAACATTCATGTCATGACAAAGATGCCTTCGGTGATCAGTTCTGTTAGTAGGAGTTTCCCATTTTTGTTTGAGATCGAATGTCAGTGGATTCAAGAGGCTCACGTGGAACGGGAAAGGTCTTCGTGTTGCTTTCATAGTTGCCAAACCGAATTTACAAACAAGAGGAGTTTTGCATGTATCGTGAAATTTGGACCCATAAACAGCGTCCTAGCAAGTACCATAAAATATAGCTCATCATAATACGTAACTCAGTTTTGTTAAACAGCGTCCTCTATTTTTTGAGAAACAGCACTTTCCATACAAGGTTGAACAATAGCAACTCCTTGCTCCTCCATACAAGTAGGCCTTTTTAGATTTTCAGAGTTTTGACACAAAAATTCGGATTCAGCGTCATCGAAAGTACTCGATAACATTCACAGATCTTTGCAAACTCTAACCCGGGAAAGGTACAACTATTTCTTTTGCCAGTTTTGGCGACCGTTTTGTTTAGGATAATTACAAGAGACGCTCAACACAGCCTGATTGCTCTTTTATCTTTTTTATATTTTTTTTTATCTTGAATACCATGATAAGCAGTATCAATCAACATAGAAACAACCCGCAGCTGGTGTAACAGGGTTTACCGAGCGGCCGTCAGACTATAAGAATCTACAAATCATTCGCCAGCATAAACTTGGCTCCGTGATCTGCCATCGGCCGGTGCTGAACATGAGGGCAGCCGGCGAAGTCAACTGCCTGTCAGACAATCATAGTAATACTGATAATGTAAGGCTATTAGTGATCTCACTTCTAGAATCCCATTACCCACGTAAAAGGCCGAATTTTATCCTCTACCCAATGGGGTCACGGTAATACTTCCTTGGCTTAATTTCGTAGTTAGTTTTGTAGCTAACGGTTAAAAACAGGTAGTAAATCTTGTGATAAAAATTTAGCCAACGCAAAGATGTGGAATGAGACAGGCGGATGTCTGGTTAGAAAAATACCCATAATGGGTCTAAAGATGCACACCGGGGTATTTCCTTGACGGGGAGGGGCATTCATACACCACAAAGTGTGGTCTCATCATTTTTTTCGTTTTCAAGAAAAGAAAATAATGAAATAAAACTAAAACTTAAAACTATCGGGCAGGCGTTGGGTGTAGCTTTTCGGCTCCGAAGGATCTAGGGTAATATTGCAGTAAGATTTCATAAAATTTCAATTCTAAATCTATTAGCATAATTACCACGAAATATAAAACTCCTACCACAAAATTTTAAAATAGGCCGATATTACAAATGTGGGCCCATGGGCACAAACCCATGTAGGGCACCATACTAAAATTTTAACAAGGGCCGAAATGACAAATGTGCATTCAGTAGGCACAAACCCATGTAGGACACCCTTGAAGCTATTAGAGCTTTTCAGAAAAAAATGATAATAATAGGTGTAAAGGTGCTCTTACTACCTGTTCAGGTAGACTAATAGATACAGACACCAGTCTACTAAACAAGCAAAAATTATGATGGCGTAATTTGGGGAACTTTTGGGTTGCCGGCTCCTGTATTTTGGCTAGACAGTAACTATGACCTGCTAAGGTAAAATGTTATCAAGATTGACTGTTTGTGGGAGCCCCTTTGAGCGGTTGTCCCTAAGCACGTGGTCACCCATGCTAAAATCACGCAATGTTAACGACAAACATAACATCTTTCACAAACACAGCCAACTCACGTTTGTAAGGAGCCGGCCTTGGCATAACATCATGGTCGTTGATTAACAATATATACTACATTCTGCATGGCTAACTTGCTAACTTCATTAAAAGTTTCAAAAATGCTATCCTACAAGTATCTTCCTTGATTTCAGGTACCTGGACAGAGCCCGTAGCCAAGGCGTGTCAGGGCCCGGAAGGGGGGGGGCAAACCAGGCCCTGGAAAAATGTCGCCCCTTTAAAAGATAGAAACTAACCATTGCCTAATGCATTTTTAATGACTCCCCCACAAAATATTCCGCACCCTGGACACTTTTCCACCACCACCCTTCTGAACCTTGTCTAGATAAGGGCCTGAACAACTACAATATTGGCCTTTACCTTGAGGTCTATGGTACAAACTACATGGGTCAAAGGCAAGTGTAGCATTTGTCACGATGCAAAGCTTGCACAGATAAAAGAAAATAAGAAAAACCACTAATAACGTGCGTCTTGCTCCCCAAAACCCCTACCATCGTCATACTGTTTTCAAGAGATTATGAAATATTTTATTTTTATTTCAACTTTTTTTAAAGGGGGACAACTCGATAGGCTAAGCTTAGGCTTAGGCTATCTTCCCCGAGGGCCTCACGAGGTGAGACAAAAATTTACATACATAAATATGAGAATTATAAAAAGAATAAAGGCAGCTGATAAACGATTGAAAATCGCAGAAACTTAGAAAAAGTGAAGGCAAAAATAAAGACAAAACATAATTTGGTATATCAACCTCACATAGTCTCCAACAGATCAGATTTAGACGTAAATATAATAGTGCAGATCATTGCCACTGTCTGCCCTCAATCGAAAAATTCTGATAATTTTAAAACGATCCCAAAAGGCGTTCAAGCTATAGATTCCTGTGTGTGGGGGGGGGTAGGGTGAGGTGTGTTTACGACCGAGTGATGGATCTATTGGAATCATTTGCTATCACAAATGTTTCTCAAACTATCAGAATTTTCGCAAATCCTTCGCTAACTAACAAAATTTTCGCCCGCTCCGCGCGCTTCAAACCTTACCACAATGTTGTTCTTAATTATCAATATCTTCCGATGGCAACTCACGCTGAAGCACAGCAGCAAAAGTCCAAAGCAGTTTATGAATTAACAGGCAAAAAACTGGCTTTTTGAGTGGCATGTATGTTTGTTCGGCAATTAAAAGTGTCTCGATGTAGATTTTGATTGCAGGTTCTGTCATGGACTCACCTCATTTAACGAAAAAATTTCGGCGCGCTTTGCGCGTTTGCGTCACGGTTTGCATTCAATCTCATGACCATTATGAAGCTAATAATACATGGTATCGGTACTATTCTGATCACAACAATTTAAAAAAGAGAGATTCATCTCCAAACATCTGTAGGGTCTTGCGTCAAGGTTGGAACTTGAAAGTACGTATTTACTGTAATGCATTTTTTTAGAAAATTTTACCGAGCGCTTCGGGAGCAGCCATTGTCGGTATAGATGGTGATTTTTAATACATTCTGAAACCCGCTTGCTAGTCCTTAACCCCTTTTGCTGTACCTATCAGTGAGGTCTAATATCACCTGCACCTCTCCCTCCCCTCACCCCATTCCCCATTGCTGGAAGCTGTTCGTCTGGATTTTCGTTCAAAATTAGTAAAAATACGATAATTGTAACTGGTGTTCGGCATAATACTCTATAGGCCTATTATCATTTGAATGCCAGGTAATGAGCATTTAGTGGCATATTGGGGGGGGGGGACGTTGGGCCATGGGTCCTCCTAACTGATGCCGTCTATTTAGCACCTAAAATAAGTAAAAATTCTTAACAGAAAAATTTAATCCAAAGGTAACATATGCTGCACCAGATTGCATGCAAGGACACCTTAATTTTCAAACCTCTCTTTAAACCCTTCCCCCAGTATGGTGATCACACAAAATACTGTATTACAACCCGTTAAAAAAATCATGGCTACGTCACCGTAAGCATAATATCATTGTCCCATTTTATGTAACTGATCCAGAGTTTCCGGGAGACCTTATACAAGTAACTACGAAAGCCCAATAGGGCAATTATAAAATTTATTTTTCAAAATCCAAAATCCCGTTTTTGAAATCCGAAATTTGTTTTTATGAAATCTGAAATCTATTGTTTGAAATCCGAAATCCTTTTTTAAATTACGAAATCTGAAATCTGTTTTTTGGAAATCCGAAATCTATTACTTAAAAACCGAAATCCTTTTTTTGAAATCCGAAATCCTTTTTTGAAATCCGAAATCCTTTTTTCGAATTCCAAAATCCTTTTCTCGAAATCCGAAATCCTTTATCTGAAATCCGAAATCCTTTATTTGAAATCCGAAATCCTTTTTTTGAAATCTGTAATCTGTCATTTAAAATCCGAAATCCTTTTTTTGAAATGTGTAATCTGTTATTTGAAAACTGAAATCCTTTTTTTTGAAATGGGTTATCTGTGAATTGACATTGACCCGTGACGTACATGCATCGACTCAATGTCCTACGGAGCGCCAAATAGGCAAATATTGTAGTATGTGTTCGAGCAACAGCACGAGGACAATAACGAGTAGGAGGACGACCAAATCTGGTGTGTAGCACCACCAAAAATGATACGTAGTAGGATTACGACGCCCAATAGCACATGCAGTAAGCGGACGACCAACCCGTATAACAACTGTAGCACCAGTTTTAACAGTACGAATAAGTGGACGACCAACCATAATCAGAGTAGAACCACGAACAGCAATGAGTGTAGTAGAGCTAATAGGACGAACAGAAATGAGTGTAGTAGAATTAATCGGACGACCAACATTGATTGTATTAAAATCAATCGGACGAAAAGCAATGAGCGTAGTAAAATTAATCGGCCCAACAGCAATGAGTGTAGTAGAACTCAGTGGCGTACGCAGAATTTTTCTGAAGGGCGGGGGCATGCAGTATGTTGAGTGATCGCCGGCTTAAGGGGTAGGGGGTAATTGAAAAATTAGGTGTCCTTTCATGCCCTATTGGGCTTCGTAGGTATCTGCCATCCTTTGATGCTCTTTCATAATGCAAAATGAAACAAAGGAAAATTTTGGTAATACAGTCGGAGATCTGACCTCGTGACCTCGTGTAAATATTTGCAAAAGCACATCTCATTAAATTCAAATCCCAGCGCGAAACAGCCTTACGACACAACAAAAACTTAATCAAATATTTTCACGATAGTTCGAAATTAGTTACTCACCAAAACCTCATGATATAACAAAAGGATGTCTTTAAAACAAAACAAGACCGAGTTTTTTAGGAATGTGAAAACTGAAAGGCTTCAAGATTCCATGAGATAACGTAAATATGTCCGACCAGCATGGCTTCGCATCCCAAAATTAGGCCAAAACGAGCTAATGGCTAATGGTTCCGTAAAATTATTTACCACGATTGTAGCTCTTGCGATCCCACACCTAAATTTTACCCCCCTTTGAAATAAAGTTGGATAAGACGTTCAGTCATAGAAAAAATCGACAATTACTCAACACACGTAAGTCGCTAGGAAAACTCCGGCAATTTTGTTGATGCACTCAGTCACACTATTGCATTAAAAAATTGAGGGGATCAGTCAAAGGAGTGCATGCTTAGTGTGTCATGATGAGCAGAGCGTGAAAGAAGATCGCCGGTGGCGATTCTGTTTTGAGATGTTCAACACCCCTTTTCTTGAGACAACGTAGCTAAAACGGGTCAATCACGTGCCTGTAGCTATACAGTCAGTGCTGAAAATAGGGTGGAGGTGGGGTGTTTCTTGGGGATGAAAACAGAGGAGGCATCGAGATTTTAAAATTGGGGAGCAAATGGATGTGCAAAATTTTTTTCGCCCTATCTGCCCACTATACTTCAGCCGAGTGGGGGATATCTGGAGGGGCACATGCCTCCCTTGGTGCTGCCACTGGATACAAATAAGAGAATGCAATTTGGAATCTGAGCAACATTTGTTCTGAATTCTCAGGCCTGGGGAAAAATTGTTTTCGGTTGGACTGCCAGCTCTTCTTGACCTTGACCATGGGGCTTAGTTTATCATTGATCATGCTCGAACATGTGCTTATCACATGAAAATTTGTAGCCTGCAGGCCCGTAGCCAAGGGGGTGGAGGGGTGACCGCAGGGGAGGGGCTGAGGCGTTCCCACGAAAACATTTTCGCCCAGCCTAGAAAGTTTCAAGTTGCTTTTAACTGATTAAATTTCTAAACATTTGGCCCCTGAACAATTTTTGCCCCTCCCGAAAGCCATTTTCCCCCGTCAGTACGTTGTCTGCCCCTGGCCTAGTAGTTTGTAGTAGGCTACAGCAGGAGGGCTGAGGATAGTGAGATACAGTGCCACACCAAATCATTTGGAGTGAAGCCAAACACATAAATATTTTATTTTTTTTTTATTTTTGGGTGAATTGCTTTGCACATACACACAGACACAAGCAGAACCGACTCTTCTGAGAGACACCCAAGTAGTGAGCCATACCCAAGTCAGCCCACTGTGCCTGCAAAATGGGATGCATTCCAATCATACATAAGGGACATCCGCAGACTGAATCATCCTCAGTGAGAGTAACACGATGATGTTGAATATTTTTTTTGTGCTAAACATCCATTTGCCAGTGTGAGTTCATCATGGTAAACTTTCATTCACGTTGAGCTGAAGACAAACCTCCAGTGCACTACAAACCTCACTGTAGGAAGTGAGTTGGTAAAGCCATTGTGGGGTGGGGAACTGCAGGAATTAGTACTCTGACAAATTTGTTTTACTTCTGATAGGGATTAAAAAGGGAGAGAGTGCACAGGGGAATTTCAATCTTAGGTCTAACATCCATCCATCATAGTGGTATGATATAAGTTTCTACCTGGGCTATCCATCTGTTCCAAGACTAACCACCCCCTTCCCCAATGGACATTTCCCATGTACAGCAACCCCCCTTCTCCTGGAAAACATGCCCATGGACAATTCTCACTCTGAACCATTTCAAACTTTTTGGTGGGGAAGCGGGTGGAATTCTCAGAGGGGAACAATCCTGGGGGTGTGTCTGGGAGAAAACTGTACCTGTGGGAATCATTTAAGGGGAGTTGCCAGTTCACACTTGCCATTACCTGTTCACAGGGAGACAAGGGCAAGTCAACACATGCTTAAGTTCCACGGTGTGCTGCAGGTTGACACAATACTGTACATGAATTCAAAGTCCATAGAAAAAATTTCCTGTATTTGTGGAAGAACTGAAAGAGGTAAACGTCAAACAAAGTGTACAGACCTTTCCACTGAGCTGGTTGCTGACTGGAAAGATGGTCACCTTAGCAGCACACTGTTGCATGGATTTAAATGTAATACAATTAAAAGTAATACATAAGCAAATGCCAGAGCTCTCGCCGTAAAAATTATATCGTAGTGTTGAGCCATATATGGTGTATCTTGTTTTATATTTGGCAGCACATAAGAGAATATAGAGTGATGAAATAGTTGGCAGTGTTAACATGAATATACAGTGTTAAAATATTTGGCCGTTAAATGTGATTTCGAGTGCCAAAATATTTGGAATGGCCTAATATTAGACAGCGTCAACACATATGGCGTTACAACATATTTGGTCGTGTTAGTGCGAATACGGCGGTAATATGTACATGGTGGAATGTAATATGTAGTGAAAACGAATATGGACTGAAGGTAGCATGCACATAATGAACCGGAGTGCCTAATTTCATGAAAATATAAGACTATGGGGTATGCAGTCGACTTTTGCGACCCACCTGGGGGGGGGGGGAGGCTGAAAAATTTCACATGATGTGGCTTAAGTGTAGTAATGAAAGAATTCGGGTGATTCCTAGTTCAATTCGTGCACATAAACGAGAACGGAACGGTCAATTAACGCTAATTGAGAAACGACTCAAACATAGAGTGGGATGACCTAGTGCACGTACTGTTTACGCGAAATTGTTACGTACAGTAGTATAGTGTACAATACGAACAATAGTGGAACGAACGGGGAAACTTAAAGACCTGAAAGCCTACCTGCCTACCACTGCGAAAAAGTTGCATTCACTACAGAAAATAAGACATGGGTTGAATCGTTTATGGCAAAATGTATCGTTATAACACAGATTGAGAAATAATTAGGGGGTTATCTTGCCGTTGGATAATGTAAGACATACGTGACATACTAGCAGTCTCCAAACAACACGTACTGTAACTAACTGTGTAGCACTTGTCTAATGCTAGATACATGAGCTTATGACCAATTTATCAACACAGTGACATGGAATGGTGCAACTTTGATTACAGAACTACAGCATATTCTGTGTAGACAAAGGAATTCTTGTACCGAGATGTGACACTGTAGCTCGGGCCCGTAGCCACGGGGGGGGGGGCATTTCTGGGCAATGCCCCCCAAAATATTTCCGCCCCCAGATGAAAATTGAAACTGCATGATTAATGTGGTGGAATATTTTATGCCCCCCAATCACAACACAAGCCCCCAGAAATGTGAAGCTGGCTACGGGCCCACTGTAGCACCTTATACTTGTATCCAAATTGAATCCTGGAATACCTATTCCTCTATATCGCCGCCCCACCCCCACCTACCCACCCGTAATCGATATGCATTTATGATCAGACTAGCCTACTGAATGCAATCTCAGAGAGAGAAAAGTGTATGGCATAGCTTCAAATCA
>WURT03008933.1:0-16523 GCA_009936505.3 Holothuria glaberrima
AGTTTGATAACCTACAAAATTTGACATAGTTTGATGACCTACAAAATTTGACATAGTTTGATGACCTACAAAATTTGACATAGTTTGATAACCTACAAAATTTGACATAGTTTGATGACCTACAAAATTTGACATAGTTTGATAACCTACAAAATTTGAGTTGAAGGAGAACTAAACTACATCATTTTAAACCTAACATGAAACAACAGATACATCATTGGTAAATCTTTCTCAGGACATATATTAATTTATTAAAAAAGAGTGTTTGAGATGTTACGGACTGAAAATGGAGAAAACATGTTTATCTACAAATTTTACTGGAGGGTCTACAATATTCTAAAAGTGTGAGGTCAAAGATGAGTTTCTATGAGCAGTTTATCAACTGGAACTAATTATGCAACCTCTATTTATATTGCCACATTTGACATATTTGCATGTGTGTTTTCAGTCCCCAATTATCAATCATTCCTGCCATCAATTCTGACAAACCTAATTAAACTTATGAACAATAACAGAAATCCAGAAAATATGTATGGCTTTATGTAATCGAAACAATGTACAGTTAAAGTGTACCTAAAGTCAAAGATTTCAAAAATGTATGTTACAAAGCTTGCAAAATGAATTCAAATGGTCCAACTCCCATCTTCACAGGACGTTTCCTGAGCTGAGATATAAAATGTTGAAGATTATTCACTCAATTTAAAATGTTAGATTGCACAATAATTTGTGATGTCACTCTTGTACTATTCAAATTACCGTCTTTGTTTTTCTTTGTTTGTTTTTTTTTTCTAAAGCTTCTGTACCTTGTTCCAAAATGTGATCACTTCCTTACTGGTGTGGGATGACTTGACTTTACAAGCCTTCTCCATTCAACGTTCTTTGCTAGAAAAAGTAAACTTTTCAAGGTTATATTAGCATTTAAATTTCAAAGACAAACAAAAGCAGGTAATGTGAGTTGTACAGGAAGGACATCACAAATTATTGTGCAATCGTCTTTTTCAAATTAAGTGAGTATCTTTCAACATTTTACATCTCAGCAATCGCATAAGCTACGAAGACGGGAGTTGGATGAATAGGATTTATTTTTCAACCTCTAAAATACGTACTCTTGTAATTCTAGACTTAAAGTCTACTTCAATACACGCCACTTTTATTTATCCAGTATGGGTGTTTAATAAAATTCTTTTGTAAAACTTAAGGTTTACGCTTTCGACCTTGCTTGATTTTAAATATTTTGGGGTTGTGAGAAGCCGTGTCAATGCTTTATTAAAGCTGCTTTTGTTAAGGTTTAAATAAATGGTTGTGTACATTTACGCTGAGAAGTCTCAGTATACTCTCACGTATACCAAAATTTACCACGTAAATTAAAAAGCAAGACATTTGGTCGCATACTTTTTAGATCCTTGTGACGTTAAATTATGTTACAGGGACTTAACAGCCAATACCATCCAACACACATTGAAAGAGACAGTTTTAGAAATCTTTCAAGCCTACGAAGTTTGAAAGTATGATTTTTTTCTTTGCTTCTAAGTGAGAACTATATCCATTAAATGGTTAGCTTCTAAAAAGGATGTAGGAAATGAGGCTAGTAGGCAAAGTTGTTGTAACATTCTTATTTTTACTCCTCATTAACAAACGTTAATATTACTTATTAGATGTGAGGTATTTGAAAATGTTTTTAGACCTGAATATTCATTGCAAGGTCTTAGAGAAATATTGCGTCAGGAAAAATATCACAGAGTGACATTAATGTAATCCCACTGTGGTCTTTTCCCCTTTTCAAACATGATGACTCACAAATAACTTGCAGCAGATATAATCACACGAAATACGGACAAAAAAGAAGCAACAATTTCCTCGTCGAACAGGCTCATTATCGAACAATAAGCCTCGCCCACAAACAACGTTCGTACTGCTGCATATTCATTTAGGAAGAGCGGTTACCTCGGGTCACATTTACACCCATTTCGCAATACGCGTTGACCTTCCTTCCTTACCGCACTTCCCACGACCCTGTGTTTTATTTTCACATCAAACTACCACCACAGTTTCCCTACCGCCTGTGCTGTATTGTGGACTACTGAAGCTCAGCCAGGTAGATGCAGTGTCATCCATCTCCCTGGCTCACCATGTGCTTCCTGTCTCACACAGTGTGCTTTAGTCTGTAAAGGACGGTACGAACGGGGTACTTTATCTGGCAAGATCTTTTTAGTGGGGGATGGGGGGGGGCTTTACCGTTTCATGGGAGGGCCCCTTGTTACTATCTAAGCGGAGCACCACCATTTGTTGGCGAGCAGCGTACTACCCGGATATATGAGCTAAAAAAGCCTCTTAAATTGCCGGAAATGACACTTCCTAGGCCTTACAAGTTGCTATTAAGTTTAAAAACATCCTTTATTTTGAGTTCACATGTATTGATATGGTCATCAAATAGTTTATTGTAATCGAAACCAGAAAGCCCAAAGGCTTGGTGATTCCTTGCCATAGAAAATGTTGGGATTTTTTGGGGAATTCTTGGGAAATTTTGCTTTTCAACCTCTATTGACCCCAGATGACCTTTGACCTCCCCAAAACAAAAAAGGTGCTTTCTCCAACCATAATGCATTCATGTACCACGTATGAAATCTATCCAAGCCTCCTACATTGAGAAATCGTGTTAAGGTTCTCAGACTTTGACCCCAGGTGATCCCAAATGGCCCCTGACCTCCACCAAAGACAACATGGTTCTTCTCACCACAAGGCATGCACATACCAATTATGAAATCTGTCCAAGCTTCCTACCTTGAGATATCGTGTTTGACTACCCATGACCCCAGATGACCTTTGACCTCCACCAGAAACCATAGGGTTCATCTTGTCACCATGACGTATCCACATTTACTACATATGATATCTATCCAAGCTTCCTACCTTCAGATACCGTGTTTACAAGGTTTTCGGCTTTTGACCTCTGGTGACCTCAAATGAACTTTGACCTCCACCTAAAACAATCGGTCTCTTCTTCTCAGCATGACAAAACTATATAACAAATATAAAAAGTGTCGGTCATTTCGATCTTGAGATATCGTGTTTACAAGCCATTTACAAGTTTTTGGCAGTTTAACCTCCGGGGACCTCAAACGACCTTTGACCACCACCAAAGACAATAGAGTCCTTCTTCTCAGCATGCCAAATCCATATACCCAAATATAAAAGTGTCGGTCATTCCTTTCTCGAGATATCGTGTTTACAAGGTTTTCGGATTTTGACCTCTGGTGACCTCGAATGACCTTTGACCTCTACCAAAATCAATAGGGTTCTTCCTCTTAACATGACAACTCTATATACCAAATATGAAAAGTGATGGTTATTGCTGTCTTGAGATATCGTGTTTACAAGCTAAGCGCGCCACATACACACATGTGTACACACATTCATACACACATACACGACATTACCATTGCATAGATTCCTTGCCCGGCTTCGGCAAGGAATCATAAAGTCTGGTTAGTTTCTACTTGAAATATCATGACATATCTTTTGTGACTTTGACGCTGGCATTGCCATTTTCTACAAATCTGGACAGTGGCGCCGAGCACAGGTTGGTGATGGGAGGGGGGGCACACACTATAGAAGGTGATGCTTTAAGCCCAGATACATTCAGAAAAGCCGGCGTAAAATTGTGCATATTGGCAACTGGGGTAGTTTGAACCAGGAGCGAATCCTTTCCTTG
Source organism: Holothuria glaberrima (assembly GCA_009936505.3). NCBI lineage: Eukaryota > Metazoa > Echinodermata > Holothuroidea > Aspidochirotida > Holothuriidae > Holothuria > Holothuria glaberrima. The sequence goes on from WURT03008933.1 coordinate 3,713, forward strand.
TCACTTTGTGCAGGAGACGTCCTGAGGAAGGGGTCTAAGGGGAGGGATGCAACCCTTTCCTCTGAGGAATTTTTGTTCATTTCAGATGGCTCAGACGCAATGGTGCTATCTTTGACAAATTTTCGAACTGATAATAAATTTCAAAAGTGTCCCAATTAAATGAACATTTTACTTTTTATTGACTGTAACGGAAAGGTGTGTGATCTCACTGGAGGGATAACGCCTTCCCCTGAAAAATTCCTTTAAAGGTAAGGTAGCTTAGATGCAAAATGCAGTTATCTTTGTCAAATGATATTTTGGCTGTGGCATGGCAGTCGTTCAAAAAATGTGTAACGACAAATACATGCTACGAATGTTACCCAGGGCCGTAGCTAGGGTCATATGTTAAGGAGGATAAAGGTCCCAAATTCCGACTGGCTGGATGTTTTTCCCAACTGAGTGGCAGCGTGTAAAGTGCACTTTTTTACGCCCAGCGTTTTTTGTATACATCAGTGTGGATCCTTCGTTTGTCACTACATAAAGGTGCCGTCCTGGGGAAGGCCTAGGGGAGGGGGTGTTCCCCTCCCGTGTGAGAAATTTTTGTTAATTTAAGGTTTCTTAGATGCAAAATGGTCCTATCTTTGGGAAATTTTTTGAGCTGCTCATATATGGCTGAAAAATTTCCATACTTTGGTGAATTCAGCGGCAGTGGGGATCCTTCCTTTGTTACGACGTGAAGGTGCCGTCCTAGGGGAGGGGTGTAAGGGGATGGAGTTCCCCTTCCCTATGGGAAATTTTTGTTAATTTAAGGTTGCTTAGATGCAAAATGGTGCTATCTTTGGGACATTTTTGAGCTGCTCATGTGTGGCTGAGAAATGTCCATAATTAATTTTTGGTTAGGTGAAAGAAGAGAGTAGGGTAAGTTGTTTTAGAGAAAATACATTGTCAGCAAACCTCCTGAAGACCCTTTTTGGCTTAGTCTCTACTGTCTTCTATTTGGGCAAATTTTTTCCCAAAAATACGTGCGTGGATACAACAGAAACGTTCTTGGACTGCTACAAAGTTTCCTTTCCTTCATTGTGCATTATAAATGGACATTGAAGGGTGGCAGATACCTGGAAGCTCTTGATCAAGATCTTTCGAGTAATTCTAAGATCTCGCGATTTGGGCAACATGATATGTGACGAAAAATTTTCTTTCGCTACTACCGCCAAATCTTTCAGGTCCCATCACTGACCACCCCCCCCCCCGAGGAGTTTTTACAATATACGGATCTCGCGACTTGCCTCGTCTCTCATTAATGACCCAACATGCTTTGGAAACATCGGCCCCTATGAGTAGGCCAAGCTCGTAGCCCGAGATATCCTCCCATGGAACATATTTTAAATGTTGCCACCTGTGAAGATCACTAACAGTAGGGATGCTACCATTACTATTGGGTAATTTGGCAACTGAGATAAAGGCAATTGATAATTCCTCAGTTTCATTTTTACCCTTGACTTTGAGATCAAAGGTTGAACCAATTTTGGTCTGTTCGCCATTAATTGTTGTGGACGTGTAGGACCTAGGTTTTTCCCTTCGCACCCAACTTAAGTTTGAGGGATTCACTACACAAACTAATATCTGAACCGCGATCCAAAAGAGCAAGAGTTTTTCCTCAGTTACTATTACTAGCTGTTACTGTTGCCGGGATAATTCGTAAGAAACCTTTGCCGCCGCAAACAGCAGTATTTGATTTCACTTTCGGGTTTGGGTGCGACATGAAGTAAACTATGATGTTTATTGGACTGACAAGACGAGCAAACAGCATATAAAATGGGGCAAAGAAGTAATTCTTTGTACCCGTTATCCAAATGATAATATAGAGTATGACGCCAAGCACTCTACATCTATCGCATTTTTTTCTGATTTTTGAACGAAAATCGAGACGAATGGCTTCCAGCGATGGGGAATGGGCGGGAGGTAGAGAATAGCTGTAGGAAGACGATATTAGATCTCCCTGATATAGGTATGACAAAAAGAATGAAGGACTAAAGAGCGCATTTCAGAATGCTTTTTGGTCGTAAGAGTATAAACAATCACCATCTATAGCGATAATGGCTGCACGCAAAGCGATCGGTATTTTTTTTTTTTGAAAAAGGTATAAAGACAAATACGTACTTTCAACCTTCCACATTATGCTACAAATTAGATTGAAAGATCCCACATTGATGCGAGACCCCAACAGGTGTTTGGAGATGTATCTCTGTTTTTCGGAAAGTGTTGTGATCACAATAGTTCCGTGGATATAATTACCTTAATAATGGTCATGAAATGAAACGCAAACCGTGACGCATGCGCGCGAAGCTCTGCGAAATATTTCATTAAATAAGATGTCAAAGGACAGTTTTAATTCTATTTTACGTAAAGAAAATAATATTTGGTATTATTCTCACTTGATCTAGTTGGAAAATACATACAAAGTTGACATAGGCTCCTTCTGAAAAATATGATGGACTGAGGAATTCCAACTGGTATTTCAGATTTTCCGACTATCGTCGCTCTGAAGAACTTGGGGGGGGGGGGTTACCCACGGAAACGACGGCCCCGATGTTATCGTGTATGCTTCTCGTGCGATTTCATTGCTCTAAGACTCTCTACTGATGCGAGATCCCTCCAGAGGTCGAAGATGTACTTTTGTCTTAAAGTGCTTTGGTCACAATACTGTATGATTGTCCCAATAATGGTTATAACATATGGTGTGTGTAATGTGACAAATACACACGAATCGCGCCCAAATTTTGTATTGACAATCATTTTCATAACAAAAGTTGTGTACAAACTTTGCACTGATACTCTTCAAATTTATAACAAAATACATCCGCTTCTTCCGAGTCTTCTACTAGTTATTTTTGTAAGCTTCCAGTTTCATAAAATATGGCTTCCCCTGAATTCCCTACTTGATTTATTGCAACGCTCTGTTCCTCCATAATGACTTACATGCAGAAGAACAATACGACTAATTGTAGAACCCTCACCACTTAATAATGCGAATATGTTTGTGACTGTATTGATAGTAAACGCAGCTATGCGGTGAGGTGCAAAGCGCGTAAAGATTTTGATACTTTAAGAACGATTTGCGAGAATTATAGTTGCGAGAATGATAGTTTGAGGACGACTTGTAATAAAAAGTTTTTTAAAATAGATTCATAATTCAGTTAGAGACACACCTCACCCTATCTCCTACAGAGACCTATAGCTTAAACGCCTTTGTGGCTTATTTTAAAATTTTAAAATTTTAGGGGAAATTTTCGAAAATCAATGGGGTCGTGCCCCATGCCCTACTTCCGGGGCCACTGAATCTGCAAATTGCACGTGGAAAGCAAAGAAAGATTGACTGGACATACTAATGTAGCCCAAGGACGACAGAGCAATTTACTAACGGGGCTGTCTAATATAATTTGTACGCAATGGGCCAAGCGAAAATGATTTGGATTGGAAGTCCAGAGCTATCCTCGAATTTTGGATTGCGAGAATAAAATAATTTTGTTGCATATATGTGCCATGATAGTATAACAGGGCCGATTAGCATGATATAGCCGACTGGACTGTGTATGTGAGTAGTACAGTAAGTGAATATGTTGTAATCTTGTAGAGCAATAGCGTGGGCAAGGAATGAAATTCGACACTCGTTAATACGTATTTATAGTACGGTACGAGTACTGTAGATATCTTCTCGGCCTATGCGCCATATCACGCCAGGTTTTTCAGCAACTTTAGCCTACTATACTGCCGTTCCGCGGTCGAAGGGGCTTTTATCAGTGGTCATCATGGGGACTCAAGACCATTTAGACCAATGATATATTTTTCGCACATGTTATTTTTGGACACTCAAAATCCCAGTGGAGGCGAGTAAGGGGAAGGGGACAAGCTTTCATGGGGGCTGTCGCCCCCATGAAAGCATGGATAATTTTTTAACGAGTGGTATCATCACAGCTTCGTAAAATTTTCGTTTTCTACTAGGGCCTAAACCGATAGCAGCAATTGCTGAAGCAATAACAATCTTTTTTACATCCTGGTTTTTCGAAAGTCAAGCAACCTGCAAAGGCTTAAGGGCTAGAATTCTGAATACAGTAGCTGTAACGTTGTGTATAGTATGCCATGGAGGTGACAAGACGCCCTTAAACAGTTAAAATACTAACTGTTCAATACAGACAGTGTAGTAATAAATCTCAGTAGTTTGTTCGTTTTTTACGAACATTTTGTTCATGCTGTAGAAGGCGTCTGTTATTGTCTGAAATTGATTGGAGAACTTCAAATCGGGAGTGACGAAGGTGTGGTTCTGCACGCAGATTTGTTTGGGTGAACAAACTTGTCAGTTGTTACAAACGAATTAAGTAATTGTTAATTTTTGCTCACCTGGAAAAATTTTTCCTCAGTTACTACCCCTCTTTCATCGAACGGGACCTGATAGTATGCAAAAGAGGATATATTAAATAAAACATCTGACAAATGCAATATTTCCCTTTAAAACAACGTCATGCATATTTCCTATGACGTCGTTTGCTGTTTAATATGCCAGTAATACCAGTATTTGGAATCTCTCATGAACAGTTATAGGGTAGCAGACCACTAATAAAAGGGGAAGCCCCGCGGAGGACATATATTACCCTACGAATTTAACATCCTAGAATCCTACGAATTTAACACCCTATAATTTTTGGTTTTTTTTTTTTTTTTTGGGTGGGGGCAGTTTAGACCATGTTGTTGACGTGATGTGTTCTATTTGTGATGTGTTCCTGGTAGGAAAAGAAATGAAGTACTCATCCTGCAAACTAAAGACAATTGAAGGTATTTCAGGTACGTTTTGGCAATGTATCCTTCCGCAATGCAAAATAGCATTTTGAATGAAGTAAAAAAGCAGTAACCACCATCCTATTATACAAGCTCTCCTACCTCAAAATCTCAATCTTCATGGTACACAAATTTGAAATTATTGTAAAAAGCCCAATCGTGAACATCATATTCATATGAGGGGTAGCTTGTTCCCGTTGACAACTTTTACAAGGGCCCTGAGGCCACGAAATGGACCAACACTAGTGTGTAAGGCTTATCTGTCAATCTTTCCCAATTAAATGGGCATATCAACCTGTCATGACACTCACTAATCTGTCTCGATGTCCTCGCAAAGTCAGTTATTCTGTAGATTATAGGACGGTTACTCTTTAGTATGTACAACGATTAGCTGAAAGTAAAGGGTGGAAGTTGTGTTAGTCATACATCCTTATACATCCTTATTTAAAAGTGACATATTCTTTACCTCTATCAAAATGTAATACAAATATGTCATTCACTTTTTTTGCAATTTGTCCAGAAAAGATATATATTGAATAATTTTGTCAAATACCCGTAAAAAATCCATATTCAAAGCGTGCTGTTATATAAGCGTTTTTGAAAGGAGTCTATTATCATTTGAATGTATGATAGCATATTAGCAGTTAAAATTTTTTTCAGGCATTTGATTCCGAACTGTATCCAAATGACAAGTATGAAACTTTCTGTAAACGTAGGAAACGTAGGGAATCGGTTTTCTTACAAATAATCTTTCTAATCAAAATTATTGATAAACTAGATAACTTTTTCCATGAAAATGAAAATATGCTTACATAATAACACCTTTTATTTATAACATTTGAATAATGCAAAAAGAGGTGTGTTTTAGTTTTAGTACTATTGCAATACAATAATGTAAAACCTTTTATTATTATTTCATGAGATATTAATGTGTTAGTAGCTTTAAATCTCGCTAGCTTGCCTTTTGAAGTATACTAGAAAGTATGATTGACATGACATATTTTTGCAGGATTTTATCTCACAATAACATCCAGAACATTAATGACGACACTTTGGAGGATCTTTTAAATCTAAAATCGTTGTAAGTGTCGGTTTCATGTGATTCAACGTAAGAGTTGTTCATCTAATGTAGGCCATAGAGCAAAGGCACCTCACGGGCATCCCAACAACTCTCCGACCCAATATTTTTTTGAAAACCTTATGGTCCCTGAACACGAAGCCAAGTGGTAACAGAGGGTGCGTTTTAGTCAACTGTTAGTAGGCGTGGCCTAGTTCTAACAAAACTAACAACCATTTGAGGCTGTTAGTTCGGCTAGATGATTACCATGGCGAATGCGTCATTCGGATGACGTCACAATAGACCTGTCAATCAAAAACTAACACTATCAGTTGACAAAAACGCACCCAGAAAAAATTTTGGGTTTCATTCATTCAAAATGGTTGCCAAAAATAAAATGGCGGCAAAAATTATAAATATTTTGTATTAAATAATAATAAAAAAATATTCTTAAAAAATATTTTTGAGACATCGACTCTTAAAATTTGGTCATATTTTATGACAAAAATTCAAAAATTAATTTTTAGGACTGTTTTGGCGAGATTCAGGTTAAACAAGATGGGGAAAAAACAAAATGGCTACCAAACTGAATGAAATGTTTCCAAAAATTTTGTAAAAACATTGCAAATTTCCACAATCCCCAATCATAGTGTTCTACATTAATGTTTTATAATTAAGAAAAAACTTAACAATACTTGCCCCAAGAGTACCTACCAGCCAATATGGCAGAAAAGCACCGTAGAAGTAAAAACAATATAGTAACCCCACAAAAAAATAAAAAATAATTAAAAAAATGCAAAAAAAATCTCAGAAAATAATGTGTGTGTGTGGGTGGGGGGCGGGTCCCCGCGAGGTTCCTCTGGACCATAGCCTAATGTTTGGTCGTTCTTAATGTGGAAGAAAAATGTAACTGGCTTTTTGCCGGAGGGGAAAGCTGGCATATGTTTCAAAGTTTCCAGCTGATGCACACTGTCTCGTAAGATATTTTCTGATTGACTGATGCTATTACATTGTGTAGATTGTATCATTTGTTAAGGTTAGGGATTAGTTAGGGATTACGGTTAGTGTTATCCAGTCATAAAACTTCTTCCGAGACAGTACGCATTGACCCCAATTTTCTGAAATATCCATTCGACAACTGTTCTCTCATGTAACTGTTGCTATTTATTACAAGTTTCGTTTTTACAACTAATAGTTGGCAAATGTAAAGAAAAAATGCAATTATATTAAACTATGCAGATGGGTTTTTCTTTAACGCAGGCATATCACCCCATTCTGAAGTCATCTACAGCTTCCTTGTCATTTGCAGAATTGCATTATTTCTGCAGTGCCTCTTTTGTAAAGTTTTCAAGCGTTAAAGAACTTTCACGATTCTCCCCTCCTATAAACGCTGTTATTAATAGCAATAAGAAAGTTTGATTTCAAAAAGGATAGTAAATTTTTATGAAAAAAGTGTAAAATTTTGATAGTCAGTCATTTCTCTTTGTTGTGTTATTAATTTTTCTAATCGAAGTTATTGAAAGACAAAATGCTCTTTATCTCCTTCCTAAACTTAAAACACAATAGCAGACAACACTTTCTACATTTCTTAATTTTGAAATAGCCAAGAGGAAGTATCTTTTAAATGCTATTGGTGATTGCATGTAAAACAGAAATTTACTTAAGTTCAAGTTTATTTTAAAGTAGATTGTCTAAGATGGTTTTTTACTGTCTTTGGGATAAATTTGTTAGCATTTAAAACAATCACAGGAATTCATTTCGAAATGTACTATTTAAAGACAACTGATGTGAAATGATTTTGCAGGGATGTATCCTTCAATAACATCCAGTTTATTGTGAAGACATTTTTAGAAAGTTTTCAAGTCTACAGTATTTGTAAGTATGTGTTTCTTATGATTCGAAATAAGATATGCACACTAGATATTTGGTTGTTCTAAATACGAAGCAGTAACTGGTTTTATAACAAAGAAGGGAGTGATTGGATTGTTGTGATGTTGACCAGAAGTATGCATATGGCTTATTTTATTTTACAACCCTGTCACTGTTTTTAATTAAACTTCCTTTTTTAAAATAACATGTCTAGCAAATCAGTAAAGTACTGTGAACATGGGCGTCACCAGACATTTTTAAAGGGGGTCGTAATTTTGTGTGAAGAAGGAAGCTATTGCCGCACCAGCGGCAACGCTCGCGCGTACTATAGCGAGCACTACGGCGTGGGGTCTTGAGGCGAAGCCCCGGTGAGGGTCCAGGGGGCGAAGACCCCGGAAGCTCTAAGGATTTGGACATTTCAAATACCTATAATGCAGTGAAATTATCGTCAAATTGCTAGTTTGATAATATGATTTCTTATTCATATTTTAAGTCTTAAAATGACAATGCCACTAGAGTGTTTTTCTTTTAAAGTTGGGGCCCATCATGGGATCCATGGGCTCGGTCAAGGGAACCAATTGGTAGGATCCAGAGGCAAAGGATTCCCTTGACAAAAACCCTGGGAAGCTCGAGGAATGTAATGGGATATTTAAGACTATGGAGGTAAAAATAGCTAACATCAGATAACAAATCATAGAAAAGTTTTTAGCATACTGAACTCTGCAATACAAAGAAATTTAATTTATTAATTAATATTTCTAGTCTGGCAAAATTAATAAGTATTCTGGTAATCTAGTAATTTTCTTTTTTGAAAAACATTTTAATCGATTCTAAAAAATGTATATGGCATACTTGTCATTTAGATCAGTGGTTCACTACGGGGGCGTTATCACCCCGGAGACATTTAAACAACTCAGGGGGATGAGCACTAAGAGGGTAAGGTGGTGTTTTAAAAAATGACATATTAACTTTTTACCGGTCTTTACAAGATTCCAAAATATTTCTTCTAACGGAGCTCCCAAATTAGTTCGCCTAAAAAGAAGCCAACAAGTACATAGTTTAGGTCTAAAATTCCCTCCTCTAGTGCGCTACAAAGTTTTTGAATCGTGTCAATATCTGATGCCAGGAAACCGTATGTCACGGTTTTTAAGTTTTAAAAAAATTCTCGCGAGGATCCAGCTCATATTCCCATGAGTGGCAACAAAAACTGTTAGCGAAGGATCTATGGCTAAAAATAACCCGGTCAATTTTTTTTCCTCGACTGTAGGTTTTTCTTTGCTGTCCGTGGAAGTGGCATACTGACGGAAGCGACAATTATAGCTGTAAAATTATAAATAACTTTTGCAATGTACTGTGAAGAAAAACTTAAAAAAGTTTTCAAAATGCAATGATAATTGAGCTAATTTCGTCTTTTGAATTATTACGACCTGGAGGAAAGTTTGAGTGGCACACGCTTTCACTGCATCATGCGACCAAATAATTCTTCTCCCACCCACAAGTCAATCCCCTTGCAGCATCAAAGAAAACGTCCATGAGTAACTATTCAAATACAGACTGGTCTAAGGTAGATTTTTGTAATCCCTTGTGGGTGCTAAAGGTTATTAGGTAATAGGGAGATAGTCAGAATTTGACCAACACTGAGTGACTTATTCTTGAGCTGAGTAATACTTAAATAAGGTCTTCAGGGGGCTTTTCCCCCTGATCCCCACTGGAACGTTGCCCTGGACTCCATTAGAGGCTGGGGATGCTCTAAACTTCCGCGAGGTCCTGACGTCTATTTCTAAAAAAAGAGAAGTTTCTCCGACGTTGACAGCATCAAGCCTTCACGCTTCCGTTTATCGTGGGATAAGTTCGCCATCACAAAAAGTCCACAGCCATTTGAGTCACAAACTACTGTTTAAATCTGGGTAGAATCAACACTTGCAAACGATGTATGTGAAGGCCTTACCTTTAAAAAAGTGTTTTTTTAATGCATAGCAATGTTATGTTGTAGACAGCGAGCGTTTGCTTAACCCTATTCGGTGGAAGTGGGCGATGAGCTGAAAAAGGTTGGGAACCACTGATTTAGATGATTTCATTACTGCAGTGTCTTTTCCATGACTGTTCAGGCTTTCGCAAAGGCAACAAATTAAAATAATCGTTAAAGAGACTCAGGAATATTTCGTGTCGAGTAGATATAACTGCAACTTATTGTAAATTTAAAAACGTTTGATCTCAAAATGAGTAGCGAATAAGTATCAGACTGTCTGATGTTGATGGTAGACTGTGTTGCTAATACAAGATGAAATGTTTTCTACCTTCATCAAGCGTGATAAAATGTAAGCAAAGACCACTTTCTGATTTTGACTTTGAGTTAGAACACGAAGAAGTATCCTTTAAATGCTATCGGCAATCGTACTTAAAGCAGCCATCTGCGTTTGTACAAATTGGTTTTTTAAAAAGTAGAATTATCTATTATTTTTATCTTTCATTGTGTTTGCGATTGTAATGTGTAAGCAGTTAAAATCCTTGCATATATTTACTTTCTGCTTACAATTGATGTGGAAACTTCATAGGCATCATGAAAGTGTCAAGTACAACCGAAACATGCGGTTGCCATAGTGGCAAAAGTCAAGGGTCACGTGGTGTAAGGTAGCATGAATATTTCAGCGGAACTATGTGATAACACCCCTCCAAAACATTCTACACTGTGACTGATACTATGCGTACACAGTGTAGTTCTTGCGCGTGCACGAAATTTGACGTCCAAAATGGCGGAACAAGTAAAACCGGGCCCATTATGACGTCACGTGAAGAACCTCTATACTACTGTACTAGGTCTGATACCACACTACTCTATTTTTACCGCACTGCAACATGGCTGTGCAGTAGCAATTGTGGTGTGAAAGGCGTTGCCGCAGTGACTGTCGCTATATACAAGCACGTGAGTTTGACACTAGGGACTGCATTTGACTATAGGTTATTACAATTGTAAAACACTGTTCTCTGTATGCAGTGGTGCAGAAGACTTCCTAGCAAAACAAACGAACAAACAAACAAAAAACAAACAAACAAACAAATAAATAAATAAAAATTTAAAAAATAAGCAGTTTGAAAATCTGTTAAAAACAAAACAAGATCGATTGTACAAATCATTTTTACGATCTTCTATCTATAGCAAGAGTTTTTGGTAGTTTGTGCTCAAAATTAAGTCCTTTTTGGTGTCAGGAGAATAGATGTAAATATATACTGGAAATGTTAACTTTTACGTTTATGTGATGTGCCAACGATATGTGACCATTAGCGACGCCGAAGATGCACAAATTTCTCCTTTTCCTAGCTGCAAATAGCAATCAGTATGCGCACAGAAGCCAATACCCACGCAAGGATTACCATCTGGTTTTAAATCCAACAGCCGGCGGATAAGAGTGGTCGAAAGGGCGAAGATGAAAGTCAAGAAGATTAAAAAATGTATACATGGTATACAAGCTACACGATATCTGAAATATTATACCCCCATTGTGTGATGCTTTAGGTCATGTCCAGTTAGGGTGAAGACCCCAGAGGTCCGTATTTAAAAGTTGCCGACATTCGAATGAAGTTCCGTTTCGCAACGTGTATGGAGAAACGTAATTTTACTTTTTTTGTCATCTAATCCCACCCTACCTTTACCATCAGACACCCAATAGCTGAGGGGAATAAAGCCCATATTAGTAAGAGCTTATTTTCTTGTAGACACTTTAAGTCAAAAACGTCCTACTGAAGTAGAGAAAGTTTTTAATATGGGCAAGAACCGGCATCTTGTCAAATACTTCAAGCCATTTGGTTAAAAACTATTCGATGTAGTATTTTGACATTATTGCGTTTCGTGCCCCTGTGGATAATATTGTATTTGGAGCACTGGGGTAACTCGAATAGTCAAAATGCAACAAAATACTTTCTTTAGCTACTTCAGCAGACAGGTGTTTCGATGAAAGTTCATTTTTTATCATAAAACACTGTTTCATGCTCATAACCAAAGGGGGTTAGGGTAGCCCATACCACTCCGACAATTCCACCTCCCGCTGAATAGAAAGTTATGTTCAGGCAAACTTTTACAGAATACTGCATCTGTTAGCATCATGAGCTCTCTTCGATTTTCATGGAAGTTCATCCTCCCAGTCATAACTTTGTCCCAGTGTCACGTTACAACTGCTATCTCGAATTCCATTCCGGTGGAACAGATACCCTTGCTATTAGGTACGATGAGGGGATAATACTCAATTTTTGATTTAATCATGACGGCTCGTGCAGTTTCGGGTATTTGCGTTCTTGCGTATCATTTTCGTTACTTTTCTTCATAATAAAGGGGAGCAGAAAGACAAAACAAATATCTAAAGGAACAATCGGAGAATTTACAGCCACAACAAGTGTGAGAAGAGGTTCGAATTCTCGACAACTTCCTCTAAAGAAACATTTAAAAACTTTATTTTCCAGTGATCTGTCCCACACCAGACTAAAATGGTTGTCCCCAGACTTGTTTAGCAGTACATCACAGAGAACAGTGCTGTTGCTTCACCGAAATGAACTTGAATACCTACCGCCGAATATTATTCATAATCTTCCATACCTGAAGATTTTGTAAGTATAGTAAATTCCTTTACAAGTGCCCAATGCATGGAGAGTGTAACATCGACCTTTTGTTTTATCTTTATGTAAGATAAATCATCTGAAAATTTAAAAATACTCTACTGGAAGGACAGTTGATTATTTTGTTCAAGAGAGTCTACCTGAACTAAAATAAAATTTGTACTTTACTACTTAAAAAGTGCTATCAAACAATACGTGCATCAATTGCTCATTTATATAGTATCCAATTTGTAGTCCTAACGGACAACTCTTTTTCAATGGAAATTTTGCACAGCTTTAAAGGAAGGCTTTAAGCAATAATTAAATTTTTATATGTGAAAGAGGAACTAAATCTTTGCAATTTAGTGAAACTTCCATTCAAATCGGACATGTGGTACTCGAGATATTACCAATTCTACCACCTCTAGCCATCCGTTATTGAGAATCCTGCATTCTGATTGGTTAAACACTGACCTGTTATTCTGC
>WURT03008944.1:1350-16523 GCA_009936505.3 Holothuria glaberrima
TATAAAGTTCTGGCTCATATCAAGGGTATATATGCCCAATTTCTATCTGGCCAAATATAAACTCCAGATATGGGCCACATACGGGCCAGATATTGAAATGATATTATGTACATATAAGGACCATATCTGGTCCAGATAAAACTTTATCTGCTTCAGATAAAGTCTGAGCCAGATAAAATTTTACCTGGTCCATATATGGCATATATAAAGTTCTGGCTCATATCAAGGTTATATCTGCCCAATTTTTTATCTGGCAAGATATAAATTTCATATCTGGTACAGATATGGGCCAGATATCAAATCCATATCTGGCCCATATATGGAATTTTATATCTGGCCCATATATGGATTTCGAGTAAGGGGACCATCTGTCCATAAGAATTGTTTCAAACTATACATCAGTACTTGCTTGACTATTAAAGTTTAACCCATTTACATGCACAATAACAATGACATTTTAACCTGGTCTTCTTTGTAAATATTTGTTTGTAAGCCACCCAGTACTATGTCACTACATTTACAGTGGAGTGAGGTAGGTGTTCATGGGTTGCAGGCTGCAGGGCAACTGAAATTCATATCATAATCATTTGCCATTAAGGAAAATTTTTGAGGAAAACCTGCTTCCTTTTCCCCCCACCCTCCCCCCCTTAATATATCTTCTAATATATTTAAGCTACGACAATCACACACATTGTTATGTGCCCAGTGAACACTGAAGACATCATGTAATAAAGCCACTTTTGTAAATTTCCGTGACTTTCCAAAGTTTAGCTTACAGGTACTCAACACTTCATGAGTGGTTTTCGAGTCAGTTTCAATGCCTTATATCATAGAAATTTTTATATCATAGAAATTTTTAGAATGGTATTGTTTTACTTGCAATGTATTAATTCTCCAACCCCACTAATTCCTTTCAATTTAATGACAAAAGATACAGCTCTGTGCAACCATGGCACTGGCCTATAACAGCAATGCTTATACAAACTGCCTTAAATGGCAACTACCAATTATTTCTAACCACAATGTGAATCCATTATAATTTCATGCTCCTTTCATCCAAATCAATATGCACTTCTAAAACAGTGTTCAGAGGAACCAGCTTCAAAAGAATTCCACTTGCCACCTGCACCATATGCCAAGGTCATGGTTTTGACCAAACACTGACACTGTAATTAGTACAGTATATGGTACTGGAAAGAACTAGTACATGTACACTGAAAGTACGGTATTTTCATCCAGATGTTATATACGACCTTTATATGTTGTACAAGAACTTTATTATTCAGTAGTGACAATGGTCTTCATCCTGGGAGGAAAGATTGAGGTATGATGGGTAGGGGACAGGCCCTCTACCAAAATTGGCAAGTGGGCTATGAGGATATGATATACACGAAAATATATATATACCCTCTGAAATCTGGCTGAATGCACTATAAGGAAAATGAAAAAGGAGAAGAAACGAGGCTAGCCTGAGAAATTTTGTAGGCCAGAATTTTCATATAAATTTTGAAGTAGTACTTTACATCTCAAGTGTCATTACCAGTTAGGCTATGTCACAGGCTCTTAGAGACCATTTCAACTTTATTTTTGTACATGATACACTACTGGCAGAAAAGACATTAACTTTCAACACTAAGATATCAATGCCAAATACTGTCATACCCTCTGTGTAAGGAAGTAGCATGGTACTAGTAGTAGCTAGGCTAGGTTAAGTATTCATTAAAATGTTATTTGTTTTATTTATATTTGACTTCTTTGTGATGCCACAATTTTTTTTTACTGTAATTGTAAGTAACCTTCACAGCCAGTGTGAATATATACCATTTTGTGAAAACTGCCAACTATGACAGTGATCATTCTGTTTCACTCAACTCTTGGGCTTTATTTCATGACTGATGATTGGTTCTGATACATACATGTTACTCATTTCAAGGTGGGGTTAAAACTGTACCAATCTGTGCTACTTTAACACATTAAGTCAACAGTTAGTTGAGGTTTAATGGCCCAGTTTCCAACCAACTGGTTCAAGTTGAGCTGGCCACGGCCTTTTTTCCAGTTGTGGCTCAGCTGGCTTGTTTTCCCTTACTCCATTGCTTAGGCAGAGCATCACGCACAATGGTAGAAGGTTCCATTTTTAAAGTCTTTGGTATGACTCAACCTGGGAATTGAACCCGGGTCTCTAGCGTGAGAGGCAGATGCTCTACCACTAGACCAAACATGTGGTCCATTAGGGCCTCTTCATTGAGTGAATTGTAATCAAAGAAAATCATACACTTTTTATTGTGTAAATCCCCATTTACTTTGCTGCATCATTGCATGATATGTTATGGTAATTAATCAGACTTGCTTAGTTGTGTTTGTTGAATATGTATGAGAGCATGTTCTCTTTGTAGGTGTTCCAAGATATCAATTTCATAGCATACAATGTGTTCATCACACATAGTTCCTTTATAAAATCTCCTAAGTCCTTTATCATTATTGGTGCTGATAATAGGTGCAGGGGTAAATACATTTCTAACAGATGTGCATATCCTTTACCAAATAATCATCAAACAATGGATAAATGCCCATCAAATAAAAACATGAAAAACTTTCCAGAGATGAGTAGCAAAGATCAAAATTAGTCTTTGTGATTTAGTCTTTCACTCAATCAACACACATGTTGAATGTTTCTTTTTCTTAACCCTCAAATATGCACCACAAATTTCACTGAAAATTTTTATCTGCAAAACACGTCTGCCATGATACAAATAATATTTTCACAGAATTATAGTCAAAACTACACCACATTATGCTCATGTAAAATTAATCTGTCATATGCTTGCTGAGATGCAAACTCAAAAGTGTCTGAAATATCTGCGTCTAAACATGGAATAACTGCATCGGAGGTTAGTGACTTCCATGCTCTAAAAGTGATGATTTTGCATTGCACTTTGTGCACAATAACAACAAAAATAGTATCTAAATTTTTAGACTCCTTTCAACATTAAGTTGAAGGAAAAAACAAAAATTAGACCTTTAGTTAGTTTTTCCTTCAAGTTAATAATTTTATGAAACATTTTATGCTCCCATTACTCCACCATAAAAATTTTCGTCAGGGCAGGTGACTACCAGGTGAAATAACATAATGATGCCATCATACGATGTGATGTCAAAGATCAGCTGCAAATCAATGGTACATGATTTTCAATTTCAGTTGGTTATTTCAATGTTAATTATCATGAAATTCTTTTTTTTTTAATGAATGCATTTGTATGTATTTATTTTGAGACAGCCTTCATTTTCAGAATTAACTTGATGCCCAATACCAAACAAGATAGGAACTAAATGAGTTATTATGTATAATGAGATTATGTCACAGCCTGCAAGAGTGTTCTTATTATGGATGCCACCAACATCCCATTGAAGATGAACTCTGCAAGGGAGCAAGGCAGCACTATGTGGAATAGCTGCACCCGAGTTCAAGTACGATCGGTCATCTCGTTATTCATCTAAGGAGAACACTTATGACTGCTAACGCCAACATTTTAACTTCTCTTAAAGGGGCTATGGCATCCCCCATCATGAGAGGATGGTCCAAAAGAACTCGCTGATCTAGTTTTAACTAACGATCCGTGAGAGCTCTCTGGTTTTAATTACCACAGTGACCTTACCATGGTCATCCCTTACAAAGTCACTCGGCGTTCTGTATACTTTAACTTTCACACTGTTCAGGTCCTATTACGCATATATGTATTGTACTTACGGGTGTGCATAAACTACAAAGCAGTGAAACAAGCGCTAATTTTCATTATTTCTGCATCACATTGGTTCAATTTTTCACTATTTTGAAGGTAAACGTTACTGTCTGCTCACTACCTAAGTGGTAAAATCTAAGGCACTGCTCATTACGCCAAAGAAATAATATGTCACAAAATTTCTTTCCTTTTATGACTCATTTGGTTTCTAGCAAAAAAAGCAAAATGTGTGATCCCAGAATAGGCTCATTAGTCCCGGGAAGAGGAAGAAGAATGATCAGTGATTTCTGCTAGATCAACCTGGCATGAACCTTTTCAAGAGTAGCCAATTAGCTATAGTTCTAAATACAACTGATAAGTGCACTTTGATTGACATTTATTCAAACAACAATTCCACACTGGTTGGCCAATAATGACTTGTACAAGTAGCTGTGTTCCCAACTAAGCTCACATACAGTTGTGTGCCAATATGCCCTTGAGCAGTTACAACTCAATGCAGCATACTGTGTCTCTGTCTAGGAGGTGTCCTAGACTAAGACTTAGTGGGTTATCTTATATTTATCCCATGGTCTACAGTTGTTGCAAAAGCAACAAACTTTAAAATAAAGAGATGTGAAAGCTGTTTCTGTTAATTAAATGTGTAGACCTACTACAGTAGATCACTAACTCTAAGGTACTGATTTGTTTACCCATAGGTAAAAACTAGGAATGAAACATTTTTGGGAAGGCCCATTTGCCATGATATTTTGTCCCTCTTACACCTAATCAAAAAACCTGATATGGACCCAAGGCAAAACTTAAACTGTTATAACAGGTTCTAATGACGACTCTCTGGTATAACTTAAACCTGGTATGAACTCTAAAAAAATTACAAATTTTAACTGTAACAAAAATATATATGATGATAATTGATTGTCAACCTGCCACCTTTTGGTATGTTACAGGACACGGTGCATCACCGTCGAAGCATAAGTGAAGATGCCAGAACCTTTAATGATACAATAAAAACTATATACATCTTCCCCTTCATGCTTCACAGTCACATTCACAGGTCCCAGGTTTATGTTATGGTAAACCCATAATCACTCCCATATTAGACACATTATTTTTTATTGAAGTATATTTTATGTTTAAATCTTTAATACAGTAACAGCTGTAGTTACAAATCGACGGGTGCAACTGTTAAAAAGCTTAAATTACAGATTCATCAGTTCTGAAACAGCTACACCTAACCAGCAAATACAGCCAACGTCGTGTTTAACAAATCCATGCCATACTTCACATCACTTGAGAGGACAATAAATGCTAATATGATCATAGTTGCTGGGCTGTATTTCATCATATACAGCTTCTGAAAAGCTCAGCTTTCACATATGTGATTCATTTGCAAAAATGATTGTACAATAAATGAACATTCTATGGACATTGCATTAGAGATAAAAGCCAATCCAGTACAGTTCAGTCACTAATTTCCATGACATGTAAAATTCACTATTTACGTGCAATATGCAACGCAATGCACTGATACAAAAATTCATATTGATGAACTGACTATGATATGAATTAAAATTATTCGTTTGTGTTGAATTTTACAAAACTTTTAAATTGAAAAAGTCTACATGGGTGATTGCTGTGCAGTGGCATAGCCAGTGGGGGGGGGGCAGGGTGCCCCCTGAAAAAAATCAAGAGGGAAAATCAGGAAGAGGAAGGAGAAAAAAGGGAAATGAAGTCCTGAGGAAGGAAGGAGGAAAATGAGAGAGAAGAGAAGGAAAAAAGAAGTACAGTAAGAATAAAAAAGGGGAAGCAAAATAAAAACACCTTTGTACAAGGCCATTATCGGTAAAGATGGTGATTGTCAATACACTTACAATGAAAAAGCATTAATTCTGAAATGCGCTTGTCTTTCACCCCTGGGGCCTACTGCTATGTATTGGTGAGGTCTTATATCACCTCCCTGCACCTATACTCTCTCCCTCCCATTCCCCCCATTGGTGGAATCTGTTCGTCTGGATTTTCATTCAAGATCGGTAAAAATAAGATTGTTGTACAGTGCTAGGCGTAATAATCTATACTATCTATAGTATCATCTGGATGTCAGGCAATAAGAATCATGTCAGTTCCCGATTTCATATAATTGATCCAGAGCTCCCCAGAGGCCCTATAGGTATGGTGTCTACCAGCCTTAGATACCCTTCTATAATGCGCAATGAAGCAAAGGAAAATTTCTTTAAGTCCAAGAATGTTTTTGTAGATTCCACGCACACATTTTTGCATAAAGACTTCCCCCAAATAGAAGGCAGTAAAGTAGCCAAAAGGGGGGTTCATATTTATTGACAACATACCCTTCTCTTAGGCAACATTCTCTCCTCTTCTACCTAACCAAAAATTAGGATTCACTAAATTATCAACACTTCTCAGTTCCAAAAGTATCCCCAAGTTAGCACCATTTTGCATCTAAGCAACCTTAAATTAAAAAAAAATTCTCAAAGGGGAGGGGTCCCCCTCCCCTTAGACCCTTTCCCCAGGACTGCACCTTTATGAAGTAACAAGGGAAGGATCCCCCAACAATGCACTGCATACAATTGCAGGGCGCATATAAAGAAGAACAATTTAGGCAGACTTGGGAGGACTCAGGTGGCATTAAGAGTAGTGTAGTGTCCCCCCAATCACCAGATCCTGGCAGAGCCATTGAATACTCCAACACTGCGAGCCCATAACTGGGGTTCCGGGAAGTCTGGGGCAAAATGTCAAAATCAGGAAGAAAATTGTCCTTGCTCCCCCCCCCACCCCCGACTGGGAAAGCTGGCTACACCACTGTTGCTGTGCACTTTATACCATTCTTGCAGTACACTGGATTCCATAATAGTACCAGTAATAATATATGCTTCCTTTTTTTTCTCGTAGTCTAATTAAACATTCCTACACAACAAGCATTTTCCTATTTTATTCACACTGGTTTTTCAAATGCAGCTTGTCACATTTGCAATTAACCTACCAGCTTTCACATTTTTGAATGTATCTGGCAACAAAGGCCAATTATTTCCTCCAAACACTACATCCACCCACACACTTTGCACACATTTTAAAAAGCTATTTGTTGTAATTTTAAGGTACTCATTATACACTTTACCATGAGCATCCAAGCTGACTGTGAAACCCAACAGTTTTTCGATACAAAAGACTCTATTTTCCTTTTTTAAATCTACATAAACTTCAGACAAGCTGGAATCCCATTCAATTGCACAACAGTACTTGGTACAAAGATCTGTAGGTTACATCCTTGGATGTAAACTAAGTGAGTTTGGGACAGAAAACAATTGCCTCTGCCTTTTTACCTGGATGCTCACAGATAGAATTAACCCAAATTTATCTTTCTTTTGATGAATTATGAAAGCCTGTACTCCCAATTTAGGTTGATATATTCAGCCAATGGCAAGGATCAAGTAAAATCAAGAGTCCAGAACAATAGGCCTAGAACAATTAAGAGACTGCTGTATCTATTGAGAAATTTCTAACGATTTGGTAGAAGTTCAACATATGTGCTAGCATTTGCTGCTCTTGCCTTTGAAGGTGGGTGATGGCATGCAAAGTGCCTTACCTGCCCTTAAATGACACACCTACATAGTAACCCAAAATTAAATGTTTTTTTACCCAATCTGCGAAAAAATTGTAAAGAATCTGTTTTCAACGCATTTGAGTAGGTAAAGGTGTCTAGATTTACCAAAAAAGAGATGCCCCCTGTGTCGGCTAGGGAACTTCAAAATGGCATCCAAAATTGCCGCCACATGCAATTTTTTTTCGTAGGATGGGTAGGGCAAGCTATGAAGTAATCATATATAACGTTGCTTGAGTGGATTGAGAAAATGATACTTAAATTTAACTCAGTTCAGGATGAATGTACCCCTATTTTCACTCAGTGCTTCCCTTAGTTTCTTCACTACCCTAAACCTCAGAAACGTTAAAAATTCTTTGTTTTTGAAGTACCATTAAGTTACCATATTTAATCAAAGCAGTTGTCCTCTAAAGCCTCTGCGTCATTAGACTGAAAGCACTTGAGTTGAGATAAACTCAGTGTTGCAACACATTGTGGCCACTATTCATACGGAACATGAACAGACCTGTAAACTTAATATGAAGCGAGGAAGGTAGACGCTGTTAAAAGTCATGGGCAAAGACTCCAATTACACGAATAATTCATAATATTCCCCTCGCTACCCTATGAAAAAAAAAACTACAGCAACATCTGTAGTGACCTCATTTGTAATTCACTCCCCCACAGCTGCATATTCTACTTACTGGCTTTCACACACACAACAGGATCTTCTAGCCTCTTTAACAGGCAATCTCAACCATAATCAGTGAAGTCCCACTTTGATTGAATAAAAAATACAAGGAGAGCCACCATCCAACCTGGTGACCATTCGTCCTGTGGGAGTAATTTCTGAGAGACCTTTTTTGATTTTAGTTTGAATTTTTGTCATGCAGCCAGCCGACCCGACGCGCGCCATCTGAAATGGTGCCGTGTGCCACCAGTTGGGAAACCCTGCTCTATAACAATAGAAGTTATGTACAACTGTGGATAGGATGCAGCACCTGTAGAAATGCTAATTAGGTCCTCATGCCACATGTGCTAGTGAGCAGTGTGCCCAGAATAGCACAAGCTGCAAGCTCATCATTGTAGCTCTGGTCTACACCTAGAAAGGACCTACAGACTTGCCACATTTTTTCTATTGTGCCAACAGAGAGGATATTACAGGTACAGAATCAGTTGATATCTGTGGTTAATTTTTTTTTTTGGGGGGGGAGGGGGGTGTGGCTGTCCAAAACTGAAAGCCAATTTGGAAGACTGGTGATATTAAGGCGCTAACAATTCCATGGTTACGAAAATGGTTGCGCTTGGGACAACCTTATTTTTAGCAGGACAACCAAATTTTACAATATCGTACTCCTTTGGACAACCATTGCTAATTCGTTTAAATTGAACACTGATAAAACATGTTAGTATGATTTGTGTTTTGCCTTAATAAAAATTGTGCAATTCCAGTGTTCCTGTGAATGTTATGTGCGAAGATGCCTCCTTAAAGCTTACCAATTTTAATATGGCTTGCAAACATTCATCACTGTGAATTTCACTTCAAGTTCGTAATTTCTGCCCCCCCCCCCAAAAAAAAAAAAAAATCAAAAGCAACCAAAATTGTGATGTTGGCTATAGTATCCTATGTTGGACACATCATACATGTACTTACCTATTGTCCAGTGGACCTTTAAAGTTTGGGTCATATCTGTGTGCTTCTCCTGCAAGAACAAAAAGATATGCATATTTTAAAGTACCGCATATGAGTAACTACCTTTCATTTTAATTTAGCAGAAATAACTGATAATTGAAAATGCATACGACCTCCAAGGAACATTGCACCTTTGTCTTTATATCTCTACTTGACAATGGGACACACACACATACAATATCTAAGAGTGGGGCTAGGGCCACACACATGCAAACACATACAATATCTAAGAGATAGGGCTAGGGTCCCATAGACAATATTTCATACAGCCCTGAGTAATAGCTGCAAAGCAAACATACAAGTTTGCAAAAGTTGAAAAAGTAAACTGTCATTGAGATACCATGCCAATGTACTGGAAATTTACTGATATACTGGTTTACAACCCCAACATCATTCACCACTTATGTACACTCTAATTTTGTCATGTTTTGCTGGGAGTTATTTACATGGAAGAACCCATTATTTATGATTCCCTTTATCTCTCCACAGTTGGAAATAATGCCCTTTATCAGATTTCTTTCTTTGTTGTGTAATTAATCAAAAGATAAGCATGGCACTTATGAAGCAGTTACTCAGAAAACTGATAAACTTGCTCAATCTTTGAACTAGCTGTTAGCAATTATACTTCATGAAGCTTCCCTCTATACAGAGGGATTTCATGTGACATGAGTGGGATTCCCAGGCACTGAAGGGCAAAACACACATGCAGTGAGAGACGGTATTTACAGCACGTGCACAGCATAACCACAGAGAAGTACTGTGACACAATGGACACTTCCCCTTCAGATCGAAGAGAGACATGATCACGATCACGTGACTCAGTGCAACCCCTCTTAACACTGCATGTTGACGCTTTTAGTCTCAGCAAAGTTGGAGGTCTGGAAAAGGCCTCCGAGTTATCTCAGGGGCCAATTCTACAGCCTTGACCTTGTGAGGTATTTTGTATCCTCTAACAAAGAATTAATGAACGAACAAATGAAGAAAACAAATGAAGGACATAGCTGGGCATAAATCTGTATCATATTTCATATGGCATTAGAGATTTCTGCCCCTTGAAAGTGAATGTCATGACTTGGCCAATGGCGTCACAACTTGGCCGATTTTTCAACAATAGAAAACCGCAAACAACAATAGGCGGTCACTGGACCATGTAATCTGCTACAATGTGGCTTTTTGTCAGTTGTTTAACAAGCAAGGACTTCAAGGACAGGATAAGTTTGTCCAAGTTTCAAGGGAGCAGATTCTCTAATGGGTAGCTGGCCTAAATCTCTACTTTGGCAGGCTTGCCTACCTCAAACATGGCAAATCTTGTGGAATTCTTGCACGGAAACCTGGAAATCACATCTCAAACCTGGAGATTTTAAACCAGTCTCACAGGTTATAATGAAAGGTGTTTTCTAAACTAGGAAGATTTTAGTTCTTTTGTTCACCCTCTTAATAAAGGTAAGATGCCACCTATAAAACCAACTGTTTGAAAAAATAAAAAAAAATAGTCACTTTCTTGAGAACAGTACATTTACGATTCAATAATTTAACCAGCGCTGGAAAGCACTGCTCTTGATCTAAATAAAAAGACCTATCTGGCATTGCCTCAAAGTGTTTTCACCGTGTGATCTGGCATTTTCACTGTATGGTGATGCCCAAAACCATGAGACTCACTGTGAAACCATGAGAGTTGGCAAGTACGACACCACTATGAATGAAAAAGATATTCCCTAGCCAGACACTCATGAGCAAAACCTTAAAGGCATAAACAACCAGTGTACTTTACGCAAATTTCAAATGTTCATACACATCTACATTATAAGTTTGCTCAGCACTAAGCATACCTGGCTATGGCAGTTATATGCCTTTGTCACATAATAGCTGGTATTCAATGACTGCTACACTACAGCTAATGTTCACTTGGAATCAAAGTTCATGAACAGGCAAAGCTACTAACCCAAATTTGAAACTAACATACCTGGTTATGTCAAAAATGTAGGTCCCTATGGTATAAGTACGCTTTAATCATGAAACATTTTTTTTTTGGGGGGGAGGGGGGGGTTACATGTGATACAGTCAGATATGTCACAGTTAGATATGTTTATACAGTTGTGTTGATACTAGTAAGGTAAATAAAATGGTATTCGAAATATTCAACTTATATTTTGTCAAAATGAGAAATTGAGGATGTATTGAATGCTTCAAAGTACATACAATAGAAGTTGGCAATTAAACTTGTGTTTTAAACATATTGTTTAATTATTCATCCACTCTAAGTATGATCTAAAAAATATACTCATAACATTTGATCAACACTGTTTAGTTCAAAAAAGGGCTAGAAAACATACTTCTCCCCCTATATACAACACTTCAGAGCTGTATTCTAAGCTTGCAGTGTACTATTTTATAGCTGCAATTGTTTGTGTGAAGATACTCATGTCCCACTAACAGTTTATTTTTAACAGTACTATACTGAATCATTGCACTACTTTTTTTTAACAGTACTATACTGAATCATTGCACTACTTTTTTTTAACAGTACTATACTGAATCATTGCACTACTTTTTTTTTAACAGTACTATACTGAATCATTGCACTACTTTTTTTTTTAACAGTACTATACTGAATCATTGCACTTTTTTTTTAACAGTACTATACTGAATCATTGCACTACTTTTTTGTGAACCCAAATATCAGCTAGTCCAAAACAGAATGTAATTACTGTTCATAAACACAACCTGTTTGCATTTCTGTGAAACAGAGTGATATATTGAGTGGTTCTGAGTTGTCATGGAAACAACCACTTCGGTTATATCTACTTGTGCTTTTAACTAATGAAATGTCTAAGAATAACTATGACATCATATAAAATAATGACCTCTTCATCAGTTTACAAATAATGAATGTTTAGGCCTATGAGTGCAATAGTACGAATAATTTCATGAGTTGAAAGATTGAATGATCTATTCAACAAGGCGAAGCTGCGTGGAATAGGACAGTCAATCTTTCAACGAATGAAATTAATACTATTGCACAAATGGAAAACATTCATTGTTTTATATAACATCTAACTTCCTAAATCACAGATTTTGGTAAAAATTTGATTGTACATACCCCCATGGCTGATGCCACCGCCGTCGGTTAGTATATACTAAAACCCACGATCATGGGTTGGTACCAAATAACCAATGGCATGTGACAACCAATCCTCCAATCAGATGTAGAGGAATTAATAGGGTGTTATATGAAAGCAATAAGTCAATCTCTTTTGCAATTTTAGTGGTAGTCAGGATTTTAGGGCTGAAAATTAGCTCATTCATTTAATATCATAATCTGGAAAACTGCTTTAGAGAGCACATGGGGGAATCCCACTAGACTGAATTTGTGTTCACTTCATCACATTTCTACCATGACTAAACCAAAAATCTATCTAGAGTTACAGTTGGGGTTTGGATTTGCATAGGACTAAGAGCAAAACTAATGGCAGGATTAGTGATAGTGTTAGCAGAACACCTCCTGTTAGAAACAGGCCATAAGCCGAATGCACACAGATGACAGAAACGCAAAACACAAAACAGAAAACATGTTTTCGTGCTGACATCCATTTGCGTTGGGCGAAAACCAAAATTAGCGTTTTCGTCTGAAACACAGGTTTAGCTAAACACAGAGCTTGATTCGCGAAACAATGTTTCGCAAAAACAAGAAACGTGTTTTCTGTCTCGTGATTCACGTTTTCTGTCGTCCATGTGTGTTCAGCTTAAGCCAAAATTCAGCAATTGCGAATTTTACTTGTAAATGAAATGCCTCATGTGACACAAGTACTGTAGGTAGAGTCCATTTGTTTTGGAAAAGAGTCACCTGCTTGATTTCACCAATGAGAAACAAATGTTACTTCAATTATAGAGGGATAACTTAACTTCACAACATTGGGAAGTTTTTAATTCATGTGAAATCTGAACAATACTTGGTCAGACATTTAAAAGCCCATATGTCTATCAATTTATCAATTTTTTTTTTTTTTTTGCACTTGCAGAAGCTGTCCTGTATGAATTTGGCCATCTTCATTACTATTTTATGGTATCAAAGATGGTGAGATACATTTCTAGCTAATGGGCAACTTCACACTGTCAATTACCAAGGCACTCAATTTTCAAATACTCAATTCCGCCTAAAAGTTCTTTTGTTTTGGAAATCAAGAACATTTAAATTTGGATAAATTTGGGCAAATTCACTGTAAACTTTGTTGCAGAAGGAACAAATTTTGTTTTACTTTGCTATCTTCCTGTGTTATATCTAAAGATGAGGGGAAATTGTATTTTATGTATGGCTATGGAGGGAGGAAAGACCAAGTGATATGAGCTAGTACTGACTTTAAGATGACCAGAGAAAGGATAATGGAGAACAGTGGTATAACATCGGGCAAAGTTCCAGTTCAATATACCCCTCTGCAACATTTTGCACAAGATTTTTCATTTCATTTATCACTAACATAATACTGATTCAAAATGAAATTGTTGATTCTATTAAAGCTGATTGCCAACATTGGGTAAATACCATCCACAACATTTAGAAGTGCTGTAGGAATGCTGTGGTCCCAGTCAACTTTTTGTTGCGGAGGGGATATTTTGTTGCAAAGGGGACATTCAGAATAGGATAACAGAGGCTGGGAGGATGAAGGTTCAGTTTCCAAGGAAAATTTTTCCTATTTGATTTAGTCACATTCATCCCAGTTACCCTTTATTGAGAAAATTTACTGCTTTTAAAGGAATGTGAGCAAGCCTTTAAGGTAAGTAATCACATAGATCCTTAATAGATTGTCCCCTCCAACACACTCTAAAATGATTTACCTGCTGTTTCTTAGTCGTAATGTACATATATACTGTCTTAAGATAACAATGTCAATATTTTTAATACTGATGCTTAATGTAAACAAGATATTTTTCTCTAGTATTAGGTTTGTGAGTGATGACATACTTGACTTCAAGGTCCATTACTTACTGTTTGTTGTTGAGGGGCCATTCCAAATAGCAGAAGCTAAGGATTATCACTGGAATAGTTTCCAAACAGGTCTGGCTTTTAGTAGTCATATATATTCATCATAAGAACCTTTATTAAGGGAGTAACATGGAAAATCATTATGGTAATGATATAAGTTATGGTAGTCCTGTGTATGAAGAAAGTCCCAAGTTTTATGAGCTACAACTGTTTCCCCAATTATGGGTGAAGTGTATGCACTTAAATTAGAAGTTTCAAAGCTGACCCCTGCATTCTTGGTACCCCATTATTACTATTGTTGTTGTTATAATTGTTGTTGTTATGATTGCTGTTGTTATTGTTGCTGATATCATTATCATTACCATTACCCTTTTATTATTACTTTACCCTGGAAATATAATTCAAAAACAATTTCAACACAGAAAAAGTGAGCAGTAAATAGTTTTGTAAATGCAAAACTTGGGTAATGTTGGTATGGCCCTCATTGACCTTAAAAGGGAGGAGGTAGTAGACAAATGGTCCACAACCAAATTAAACTTATTACTTATTGACTTTTTTTAGTATTTTAGTTATGTAGCACTTCCTTTACATGTTCAAGAGGAAACATGTCAATTACTTGCAATCATCTCCTCTGCATCATTCGACTGTTCCCTCTGCAATACTGCAACCCTAATTTTATTTCAAACTCTCATCTGTATTGAGTAGAGTGAAAAGATTTCAACTGCTTGTGGTGAAAGAGTTTTCATATGTTCGAAGATCTAATACGAGTTTCAGCTTGCAAATCTTGTCAAATCAGACTTTTACTTTGCTGCATGTTTGTACATTGACACTGATTTGTGCACATCCCCTCTGCAATGCACAGAATGTGCAACCATTAAGAATTACTGTTGTGGCAATTAAAACAATTTTTCTGTGGTGATGGATCAAGCATCACTAATACAATTCCCCTTCGATTAGAGACATATGATTACATATGCCTGTAGTACCAATGTACTGTAGATATGAATGGGTCCTAATGTCCCCTCTGCAACAATTTGTTAGAGTGGAGTTGCTCTAATGGGGTTGCCCGGCCGAGTCAAAATCAACAGAGGGCGCTCTCATATGGGTCCTACCAGTTGCGCGAAATGCAAGCTGGTTTGTAAACAAAAAATAGCTTATTATTGTCGTCTA
>WURT03008955.1:0-16523 GCA_009936505.3 Holothuria glaberrima
GTATTCTGATATCAACAAATATTTCTAACGCTACAGTAAATTTAAACGAAGTGGTAAAGTTGAGGATTTAATTTCAATTTTTCGGAACTTTCTAGAGGTTTAAAGAGATGGAAACTAACTGCAATATTAATGAAAGATATGAAAAGGAAAAGTTATAGTAGTAAACTAGGATTTTAGGTTCTAGTTTTGCTGTAAGAAGAAAATCAATTTCTACCAGCAATATGCTGGTCGAAGACCCCGGGTTTTCAATTGAGCGTAGTAAGGACCGTGTATAGGGAGCTATCGACGACCGGTTGGTTATACACGTTCCTTCAGCGTTACCACCCGTAGTGAAATTTCACTATTTGTAGCGAAATTCGGACTTTCGTAGTGATGTAGTGAAGGACATATGAAATTGTCAAAAAGTGGTGAAATTTCACCAAATTTAAGTCGAAAAATATTCTCCTTAGTCTTTTAAGTCAAACGTGGATATGTTAAGCCCAGCCTTATATTATTAAGCTGTTTTCCAGAAAGTCCACCGTACTAGCAGTGCTAGGCTGTCTGTAGAGTCATGCGGCGAGTGATAATCTCTCGGCCAAATTTGGCCGAGAAACCACATCACGACCCTGACAACCCTGACAAGAGTATTGTACGTTCCCTTATACCCATCACCACAATCGTGCAGGTGCACCAACCCATACACTGAATCAGCCTGGCCCGCCAATGGCTGACAAACATATTGTCAACTTTGTGAGTACATGTATTCGTTTCAAAAGGGTTCCTTCTCGGGAAAAATGTTATTCCGACCTACTTTCAGGAAAAAGAAAAAAACAAACAAACAAACATGAAACAAAGAAAACAAAAGGGCTCCAGGGAGGAAAAATTGGAAAAAAGAGCAAAACTGAGGTTATACTAATGGTGGGTAGGGTGTGGTACGCTGTCAAACGTCATTTAGTGAAATCCCACGTCAAAAAGTGAAATTTCGACCACACACGTAGTGAAATTTGAAAAAGCAGAGTGGCAACCCTGCGTTCCTTTACTGAGGACTATAGGCTAGCACTAACGTAGGGCCACAGGTCACAACGTCCTATGCGTAAGTTGTTGCCACCGTCCGTGGAAAAGGCGAACAAAGATGGCCGCCTGCTATGTCTTGTGTGTAAAAGTTTGGACTTGCTCAAGTGGCAAATTATTGACAGATTGTGTGTGTAACATATTGTATGCTTTGATGTCAGTCTTCATCTAGACTTACTCCCTCCTAATCCTAAGTGACCACATCCTGTTATTGGAATCCACTTCCTATGTATTACTAATTAACACCACTTCCTCTCATGTTTGTATATCTCTGTTTGTATGTCAAACATAGCCATCCATTGTATTATATGTCTACAGCAGTGAGTGACCCTGAGTGACCAGGCACTCTGAATACAGAAGTCAAACAGTAAACATCTCAGCTATATATCCTCTCTTGAGTCTTATCTATCAAGCGTATTACAGTGTGAGAAACTTGTAATATTTTAGAAAGAATGCAATCAGATTAAATTTAGCAAAAAGGATTGTAACATTGTTCTTCCACTGGTGTTTGTATTTTGTCCGAAATGTTGTAGATTCATTGTCAAATTGTCCACTTGGAAATTTTCTGGGGACCAAAACTTACTTTTTCAGCATAGCTGTTCACAGTGATGTTGAGGGGGTTCAAACTGGCAAATTTTAATTGGGTTTGTCCGTTTCAGGAAGTTGTCCGTTTCAGGAAGTTGTCCGACTCAAGAAGTTGTGAGCGTTGCTCGGTTCAGCTGTTGAGCAGTGGTGCAGAGCAAGGAACTTCCACCCCTCCCAGCCTTTGGGAAAGTGGCTAAAGACTGGGGATACACTCACGTCCGTCTGATGGGGACGTTAAATGGCAGTCCCAGGAGCAGGATTGGGAGCGATTATTGCACCCCTGCCTCGCTAACCTCTGGGCACTAGTCGAAAAGAGAAGGCGAATCTCGCCGGTGTTCATCCACGCTCATTCTGGTATAGGCCAATTGGCTTCCTGACCCTCAAACCTTAAACTAAACTAAACTTGGAATTTGGCAATTAAATTGAAATAGTCCTGCGGCCATCTTGGTACGCCTAAATTTGTTCGAACCGTGGCGTCGTATTGATCACGTGATCCTCTGTCCATGTATTTAAGTCCGTGGTTTCCACATATTCGTCAAATTCCTTGGAATGAATTACACAATTTCCTTCAATTTTGTCAGATTTCAGACTCAATTTCTGTTTAGTCCGTCAGCTTGCAACAGAATATCACCAACATTGAAAATTTGTCATCAGTATTACAAGCACTATCCTTTCTACTCACAGTTTTACAGGCTTCTGTCCAAAATAATATTGTTCACTTAAAAATATTCCCTTCATAGTATGAGTAACCCGTTTCCCCAGATTATTCCGACAGTTTCTCTTTCTCAGTTTGATTCCTTTTGTATCAGATATTTCCATAGATGTAGAAGCTATAGGGCTGGGAGTAGCTGCAGGGTTCAAGTCCCCCATTCAAACCTCCTCAACAAGGATGAAAACGGCCCTTACGCCTATTATTTTGTTTCCTCTGAAAAACTCAAATGTCAAAAATCAGTTATTTCTCTTTCGTAAAACTGTCCAATGTCATAGCCTAAGCGATCTTACCAAATTGCATCTAACGACCATTAAAATTCGATCGAAATCCTTTAAAGGGAAGGGGACACCCTGCCTAGGTCCCTTGGGGACCTCTCCCAGGAGGAAGGTCAGGATTAACGTTCGTCCCTATCCCCTTCCCCAGTTGAGAACAGCTTCAGGTTTAGTGATTCCTAGCTTAAACCGGGGTGATCTGCAGTGAGGTTCATCCCTCAAATTAATACTTTTTGACTATATCATTTTTACGGCGTTTTCACACCTCATATCATGAACTGTACCAAAAAGTGAACTTACCCCCAATACATGTCTTGGGAGGGATTCGTACCCGGACCATCAGTGGGAGAAATCGAGCTCTAAACCATGACTACGCGATTAAAGAACTCGTTCAACGTACGTCTTCTAATCATGCTATAGTCATATCATACTTTTCACATGTTCATAATTAAGCAATAAATTAGAATTCTTACTGTAACAGTTAAGCTTGTGAAAAAATAAATGTTGTTCAGTATCAGTATATCTTTAACTTTTGAATGGTAGAAAAATTCAGCCCTATAACTTCTCATTAGTGACGAAATGCCGGACCAAATTTGGAGGTACCGCACTCTGTCTATTTAGTTTACGTGGTTTTCGTAGCTGCACCTCTGATGACCTGATATGACCTTCGACCTTACAATAAACTCATAAGATTCACTTTCTCTCAAAGTACCACATTTACATTCCAAGTATGAAAAGGATCGAATCACTCCTGTCTTGAAATACCATATTTTCAAAATTTTCGGTTCTTTACCATGGTGACCTTACATGACCTTTGAACTCCACCAAAAAACACTAAGGATCTTTCTCTCAATTTGATGATTCCATATCCCAAGTATGAAAAGTATCCATGATTAATTGCTATCTTGAAATCTCGTGTTTACGAGCCAAGCATCACAAACACACATGTTTATATACACACATACACACAATCGCCAGCGTGATTGCATTCCTTTGCATTCGGTAAGTAATCAAAATTAGCCTTACATTGCAGGAAACAGCCCTCTGATAAAAGTGCAAGGTTGCAAAACTAGCCCGCCCTTGCCAAAATCATCCTTTCATTTGCCAAGTTAATGATAATAATAATAATTTGTTCTTATATAGCGCTTTACACTAACGAAAAGTCTCAAAGCGCTTCACAAATATTACCTCTGATCAACGGTAAATCATCCCAGAGAAAATCCCTCCAGTGCGGAGCAGCTCTAACGGCGCTTCCCGATGACAATTCCCCTCACAGGTACCCATTTAACCCCTGGGCGGAGAGAAGCATTGAGATAAAGCATCTTGCCCAACGACACAACACAATGACCCAGGCGGCGGGATTTGAACCGGCAATCCTTAGATCACAAGTCCAATACCTTAACCATTAGGCCACCATGCTCTCATAATGGTATTGATTGCCCATGTTAAACTTTCAATGGTATATTTCTGTGACTTCCAAAGAACAATCGTCAACACATACACAAAAGCTTCAATATTTTAAGTCCTACCATGACATACACATAAAACATGCACACACCATCCTGACTGCATTATATAGGGGCTAAATACGATTATTTCTTTCCTTTTTTGTATAATTATTTAGACGTCAGAGTAGGTTTACCTTTCTGATTACAACTACAGTAGATAACTCAGAGAAAACTTCAATTTTATTACAAGGGGTATTGTTTAACGAGACAACTGCAAATATGTAATTGGATGTGCATTGATCCTTTGTATGCACAGAACACCGAGGGACATTTCTTGCAATTCCAATAACATAGCACCCAGCATATCTCACTCTCGATACGTTGTTGCACAACACTGGAGGACACTGCTTGTAATTCAAACAACATGGCGTCCACTGTCGCACTATCCAGGCGCGGATCTAGGGGGGAGGGGAACTGGGGCACCCCCCCCCCCATGCGGACCAATCTGGCGCTACCTTATACAAGAAAACTGCACCCCCCCCCCGTGTCCTAAGAAATTAAGTAAAAGTATCACTTAATTGCTTGTTTCCAGAAAGCAAAGAAAAGGAGGAATCGAAGAGAAGGAAGAAGAAGAGAAGACGAGGGGTGGGCTATAGGCCTATATCTGAACCCTATAATTAATCCAGAGCTTGCGGAGGCCCAATTCCGGTGTTTGCAGCCTTAAGATACCCTTTTATAATGCACAAATGAAGGGAGGAAAATTTTCGTAATAGTTCAAGAATGTTTCTGTGGACTCCACAGACGTATTTTTGCGTAAAATAGGCATGAAGTATCCAAAAGGAAGGCTTCAGGTGGTTTGTTGACAACATGCCCTTCTCTTAGACAACAAAGGTTCCCTCCTCTCTCACCTAACCAAAAGTTAGAATTCACTAATTTAGAAACACTTTTCAGCCATATATGATTAGCTCTGAAAATATTTCAAAGACAGCACCATTTTTCATCTAAGCAACCTTAAATTTACAAAAATTTCTCTACGGGAGGGGTACACCACCCCTCCCCTTTGACCCCTCCCCCTTTGACCCCTCCCCCAGCAAAACCCTCTTTCAACCGATCGCAAATTAGAATTCACTAAATTATGGACATCACCAGCCATATATGATCAGTTCAAAAACTAAACCAAAGATAACACCATTTTGCATCTCAGCAACGTAACTGCTACAGAAGTACCTACATAGCAGGTGCTGTACATATTTAGTGTGAGAATGATGTGCCTACCGTAGTAATCTAATACGCAGCTGTTCTGCAGACTGCTATGACAAAAGTTATAAATTGAAGGCGCCCTCGTCTTTCGGGTAGAGCGGTATGCTTCCTCTCCTTGCACAGGGGCACGACAATGACTGAGAGGAACTTTCTTCTTTTTAGGACTGCACAACTACCTTTTATTTCCTTTAGCATTATATCTGTTAACATGACAAATCTATATACCAAATATGAAAAGTGTCGGTCGTTCTTATCTCAAGATATCGTGTTTACTGAGCTAAGCGTCACATACACACGGCATCACCATCGATATATTCCTTGCCTGCCTTGGGCAAGGAATCAAAAACGAATTCGAAGGTTAGAGCGCGCGAAGCGGGCGAAATTTTGGTAGTTTCAAAACGATTCGCGATGGAAAATTATTACAACAGATCCATCACTCACTCAGTCAGTCGGAATAACACCTCATTCTACCCTCTACAGAAATGTACAGATTAATCGCCTTTGCCTTTATTCACAAAATCAAAAATCTTTGAAAATAGCTAGGGAAATACTCCCATGCCCCCCCCCCCCCATATGCAGGCACCACTGGGCCCCTGTTGCTGACAAAGCGCCACCCCTAATTCCAAACGTTGTGCATTTAATAAAATTGTAATTTAAAACTCCAATTGCAATTAGGCGTCTACCAGCACGCACGGGAACGCAGCGGATTGTATCCAGTCAAGACTCGAGTTGCTATCTCCAAAATTCAGTCGACTCGTGCAGGCCTTGGATTCAATGACTTGACCAGAGCTGGAATGGGGTGTCCGAACCATTCTAGACGCAAGTATGGTAGGATGGTGCCTAAAATTCACAAACCATGCTCGGCTGCCACTCTATTCATTTTGCCTCGCATTTTCTTTGCCTTCCTCCCTCCTGCCCCCATCTTTCCTTTATTTTGTTTTTTTTTCTCTTTATCCTTTTCTCCTTTTACTACTCTTTCCTTTCCTTTCCTTTCCTTTCCTTTCTTTTCTTTCCTTTTCCTTCTCCTTTTTTCCTCTCTCAATCATTTTCCGCTTCCACTGCCCTTGATTTTGCCATTGAATCCAATGGGAATTCAATACGAGTTCAATGAGAATATATGGGATCCCATAAGGTCCCATCTAACGGGATTCGATGGGAATTTTCACCTGGGAATATTAGGTAAATTTTCAAAATTGAAATTAAATCTAACCACTCATCTTTAGTTATGAAAACAATCACAGAAATTACATTTCATTTGTAAAAGCCATACAAATTTTTCAAGTGTGTACCTGTGGTGGGCCGTTATGTGGTGGGACGAAACTTGGTAGCGCCTATTATGTAATAGTTCCAAAAGAACCCCTTCTGATTTTCATGACACTCCCCCAGAACTTTGCATTATAGACAAAACCCAATTCATGGAAACCTTCAGTTCCATAGCTCTGACTGTTCACAGGCCCTTAGCGAGACAAGGCAGTAAAGGGGGCAAAAACCCTTGCAGGGGCCACAATTTAAAATGCAGTCAGGGAAATGGAACTTTTGATCTTCTGTAGGGTGAAATTTTTCAGGGGCTTCCCCCATCCTTGGCAATGGGCTTTCCTGTTCAATATGGTTCTGACCCTTTTAGAATGTATTGTGCAACATTGTGTTTTCAAGTTTTTTAATGTATGATTAACTTTTTGACTGGTATGATCATGCAGATGGGGCTTTAAATACAGGCTGTACAAAGCCAGATAAGGACAAAATGCTATACTTCAAAGATGCAGTCATCAGGGGCTCTCACACTTGAACAAGAAAGGACAAATTGAACAAAAAAATTGGTTGAGATTGATAAAGATTTATTAAGAAGTTGACATACAAAGTTACAAAAACTGACATGCCTTACAAAATTATTACTGGTGTTGATTGTCTTAAAACAATGAGAAAAAGTAGGGCATGTTTTGAAAAGCAGGCTTACAATAATTCTATTTATAACAATCATCACAACCAAAGCAATCAATAGACACTCATTATCCACACCTATAATCAGACCTATTGAAGATGGGGCTACACCTCTACGTCACGACGTCTCTATGTTCCAACAATCCTAATTCACCCAAATTTAACACTAACCCAACCCTTATCCTAACACTGACATCCATGTTCACTTGTCACAATATACAGAAGTTGGAACAGACAGCAGTCACTGTTGGAAGGGGTGGGGGTTGCGTGTCCAAAAATTGAAACGGAAATTTCACCAGCGGAATGGTTCCCCCTTTCCCCTTCACCTGTGACTCTGTCATCATAGTGAAAAGCTGTATGCATGTAACACTGTTAGAGTAATCTTTCATGATTGCATCACAAAACAAGATTTGATTTCAGTTTCTTAACTTCATTGTATATAGTTGTAAAACAAATACAAAGGACATTTCAGTACAAGAAAGAAAGAAAGAAAGAATTTTTGTAGATTTAATTGTCTAATTAAATTTAATAAGATTTTGGAGAAACATTTTCACTTTGCTCTTTCCTCTGAAACATTTTACAGTAAAATTTCATTATAATAACTAATCTATCCTGTCCCATCCCATCCCATCCCATTTATAATTTTATTAATTCATACATAATTATTTACATCAATATATGTCAAAACAATACTCAAGTACAATGCATTATAGTACAAAAGCCTAGAACAAATGAGGAATGGTATATACTTGACCTAGCTACAGCAACTGCAGATTAGTTTAAAAATATGGAGTTTGCAGGGAAGCAGTCGTGGAGCTATCATATGGACTCAAATCTTCTCTTGGCCCCCTTTTTGGGTTTTTACCGTATTGAGACATAGGGTATTTAACTACTTCGAAGCGCCCCTACAGGCCATTCTCGCACCCTCTGAAAGAATTCCCTTGCTCTGCCTACTCTGAAGCACCCCTACAGGCCCTTCCACCTCTGACTGAATTCCCTTCCTCTGCCACTGCAGAGAAGCATCCCTTTTGAATGCACAAAGCAACTTGGTGCCCATAAATCAATTTCAAGCACAAAATGCTGGGACTCAAAACATCCCTAGTTGTATATATTGAACGACTGCTTTTCCTCTAACTACCATAGTAAAGGTACCATATTCATTTTTTCTTCCTTTTTTTCTTTTTCTTTTTCAAAAATTTTCATTTAT
This sequence comes from Holothuria glaberrima, assembly GCA_009936505.3. NCBI lineage: Eukaryota > Metazoa > Echinodermata > Holothuroidea > Aspidochirotida > Holothuriidae > Holothuria > Holothuria glaberrima. Next base: position 8,473 of record WURT03008955.1, read on the forward strand.
CAGGATATTTTAACATAAATTTGGCAGTGACAAAAAGTTTTAACTTTTTATAGTATATATGAACAGAACCAGTTGGGTCTCAAACCATGTAGGTCAAAATTCAGTCCCCTTATCAGGTTATCTGACAGGGATTAGGTTGCTTTTCCATTTCAGCAGAACTTGACTATAATTTCTGGTTCTGCTATATCTGTTGTTTTGTCTTTGAATTCATTTCACTAGACTGGCTTTCAAGAGAAGCAGCCCTACAATGTACATATCCTGGACCAATAAGATATATCCATGCATCAATTATGAGAAATTTTCCTACCTTGAGATATCATGACCTATAAAAAATTTGGCAGTGACAAAAAGTTTTAACTTTTTATAGTATATATGAACAGAACCAGTTGGGTTTCAAACCATGTAGGTCAAAATTCAGTCCCCTTACCAGGTTATCTGACAGGGATTAGGTTGCTTTTCCATTTCAGCAGAACTTGACTATAATTTCTGGTTCTGCTACATCTGTTGTTTTGTCTTTGAATTTCAATTATGAGAAATTTTCCTACCTTGAGATATCATGATCTATAAAAAATTTTCATTTATCAGGATATTTTAACATAAATTTGGCAGTGACAAAAGTTTTAACTTTTTATAGTATATATGAACAGAACCAGTTGGGTCTCAAACCATGTAGGTCAAAATTCAGCCCCCTTACCAGGTTATCTGACAGGGATTAGGTTGCTTTTCCATTTCAGCAGAACTTGACTATAATTTCTGGTCCTGCTACATCTGTTGTTTTGTCTTTGAATTCATTTCACTAGACTGGCTTTCAAGAGAAGCAGCCCTACAATGTACATATCCTGGACCAATAAGATATATCCATGCATCAATTATGAGAAATTTTCCTACCTTGAGATATCATGACATATAAACCACAAAAATCAACAACAGGATTCTTATATTCAATATATGGGAAATGCATGCCCCATGCGATCAAGTTTTGCAAATTTGGACCTTAAGTGACCCCAGATGATCATGACTTTTGGCCTTCTCCAAAGAAAACAGTGTATTTCTACTCTCAATATCAGAGTTGGGGACTCGAGTCTGGGACTTGGGCTTGAGTCTAACTCAAGTCACATTTGGGGGGGGGGGGCTTGTGACTTTCTTGAGACTTGGTTCAAAAGACTTGGGACTTGCCCAAACAGTTAGTAAAGACTTGCGACTTGACTGGCGACTTGCCTCAAAAGACTTTATATTTTATGAGCAACTTGCTGGCTCAATAAATTATGAAAGTTGTCAAGTACAGAACAATCATTTTCATTCGCAACACAACTCTGTCGCACAGATACATTGACATATACGGTTGGTTGCAACATGCACTACTTTGCCTATACTTTGCCTGACACTGTACTGAAGCTCAACAAGGAAACCAACTCTTGCTGGATCCGAAGATAAAATGAGACCTGGGCCTAACATATTATTCATTGTATTAATTTAATAACAATGTAGAGACTGAGACTGAGACTTGACTTGAGACTTGCTCACAGAGACTTGATACTTGACTTGGGACTTGCTCATAAAGACTTGAGACTTGCTAACAGAGACTTGATACTTGACTTGAGACTTGCTCATTAAGACTTGAGACTTGACTTGAGGCTTGCTCACAGAGACTTGATACTTGACTTGGAACTTGCTCATAAAGACTTGAGACTTAAGACTTGCTAACAGATACTTGAGACTTGCTCATTAAGACTTGAGACTTGACTTGAGGCTTGCTCACAGAGACTTGAGACTTGGCTTGGGACTTGCTCATAAGACTTGACTTGAGATTTGCTCACAGAGACATGACTTGAGACTTGCTCATAAAGACTTGAGACTTGACTTGACTTGAGACTTGCCCAAAAGTTTACAAAAGACTTGGGACTTGACTTGACATCTCTGACTTGCAACTTGACTTGGGACTTAGAGATGGAGACTTTTTGACATCTCTGCTTAATAAAATGCACATGCATGGTCAGTGTGAATCATGCCTTCTTCCATGAGATGTCATTGCTAACAAGTTTTTAGAGTTTGACTACTGATGACCTCTGATGACCTTTGACCGCCACCAAAAACAATGGCCTTCTCCACATATACTACTATATGTATGAAGAGAACCTATCTTGAGATATTAAGTTAACACAGTTTGCACATTTGTATTCTGGTGAAGTTAAATGACCTTTGACCTCCACTTCCTAAACTGAGATTCTTCCTCTTAATATGGGGCATCCACATACCCAGTACCAAAACTATCAGTTCCCCATGAGAGATGTCCAGTCAATGCACTAAGTGTCACCAACACACACTCACATATGCCCACACACATGCAATTACCACTACACAGGTTTCTCTTACCATCAAAACCAAAACAAACCAACTTAATAATTGAATGAATCTATGGATGTAAACCCAGGTGGTGTGGTCATGCCTACCAAAGATTACACTTGAGAACATTTGAATAATGCAAAATGCATAGATGTTACTGCAGGAGTATCATTTTTTCAAATTTAAAAGCAAATGTGCATCCAAGAGTGTAGAACACATAGGGTGAAAATATTTGAGTTTTGAAAAAAAATTGAGAAATGTAGTCTAATGACCATGTTTGATTAATACACATTTTGGTGCCTGCATTCTTTTTTTGTTTACTCCTGTCCACTTGTTGCTATCACAGAACCATAACTGTAAGAGGTTTAGCATTCAAAATACATAATAAGTTATCTAGAAAGGGCCATGGGTCTTCATATAGTGGCCACTACAATATTAAACCATTTAAAGAAAACTGTTATGGATTATTTATTTCAAACCTTGTAAATTGTCTTGGCAGAAGTTGACAAAGAACTGCTTGGGCTGTGGGGGTGACACTTTCTTGATATAATTATCTTCCGATGCTTTTGTAGTTAAATGGTCCCAATGCCTGCAATCTTCCACAAATCAATAGAATATAAAGATTGGGCATTCCCTTTGCTTGGTTCTGGATGATGTTGGGACATTTTTATCTTGATACTTGTATTACTCAGCTTACATCAAGAGAGGAAAAGGGGCAGGGAAGAGCATGTATTAAACCTGCTTCTACTATATTAAGTGTGTTAAACCCATATAAGTCAAGTTTGGCTCAAGATAAAAACTGACCTCACATTTTTCCAAATTTTATAGCCAAGTAAAATTTCTTAATTTGGCCCACTGCCAATCCTACCCTCATTCAATTGCTGAATGAGTATGCATTTTTATTTTTTTGTTCACCAGTTAATCTGTACATCACACGAATAGCTTGCCAATGAGTTCTTTAACTAAGAAAAATACACTTGAGTTTTGTAACACAAAAACATCTAGTGTTAGACTTCATAACAACAAAAGAAAGAAGTTTTTTGGTGAACTATCTGTCAGCCTGGACAATTAAAGACGACAAGGATACCAGGATAAAACAGCTGCATTTGGGACAATCAGCTGCATTTGGAACTATCAGCTGCAGTTGGGACAATCAGCTGCAGTTGGGCCTACCAGCTGCATTTGGGACTATCAGCTGCATTTGGGACTATTACAGTCTGGCTGTGACAGTTAAAACATTTCATATAGACACAGCTCTGTTCCACATTTCAGCTCTTTGACATTTCAATTATACAAACTATTAAAGATACAATATATACAGTATTATAGTACACATGATCACATAAACACAACTATAAGACTATCAGTGTCTAAAACTGAGGGGTAAGAGAACTTAAACTATACTGGTCCCTCACCTTGAAGTGTTAATTTGAGTGATAACGTGAGGGGTTGATAGGGCTCCCAGAAGATTTTGAAAGGTGATGATATACTGTAATCAAGAAAGGTAATTTAGAAAGTCTGTCCCCTACCCCAAACATGTATCCACTCAGTTTAACAATAATAACTGCACAAGTTTCCCCCATTTGTGCATCATATCAATCTGAAACTTCTACTCGACTGAACACTTTCTGTGCATGACAAACCATCTCCTTAAAGTTGAATGAGCCCGAAGCTCACTCAAGTGTGCAATGGAAGAATTTTTTTTCTTCCTTTTTTTTGTTAATCAATTAATTAGGCTCTGTTTTTTGGCCTGTTATGCCATCTCTATTCAACCATAATTATCTATCTGAATCATCATCCAATTCACAATCTCATAGCCAACATATCTACAAACCATTAATATATAAAGGCCACCAGTGTGGTAGTTTGAGTACAGGACCATGAGTGTGGGTACGGGTACCAGGTCATGATTATGAGTACGGGTATGAGTACAGAAACTTGTACTCGAGTAGTCAAGTACAGGTACGAGTACGGGTATGGGCACTGCAACACTGATGGCCACACCTAGCTTCCACAACAGTTAGACCTATTGCACTTATAGGCACACTGCCCATATAAACAAGCATGTCAATTGTCAATATCAGCCGATAACCATCAGATCCCAATATATATATAAGAAATATATTTAAGAAATGACCTTTCTCCAAACAATACTACAGACAATGGTGCACTAAAACAAAAGTTTCATTTCTACTTGAGTTTTAAACTTGGATGTACAGTCAGGCATCTGCAAGTAATATACCTTTACACGTGTGCAGGCACAGACATTGATACCAGATAGGTAGCATCGGTAAATTTTATGAAATATCTGCCCATACCAATATTAAATACGAAAAATCACTAGTTTTAATTTTAATTTTAGTTTTAATTTCAGGTGGGCAAAACCACAGATTGCACTAACTGAAAAAACCGCACCTTAATACCTATAAACAGGCCATGGTTAGTCTAACAACTGTAGGCATATTTTTGTCAAAAGGGGAGGGGCAACAAATACCCGATTGTCTGACCATCAACCTATGAGCATCAAGTGCTATTTTAAGTATGATTCTTGCTTTATAAAATGTCAGAGTTCAGGTTTCACACTTAATGTGTAGGGGAGGAGAAAAGCTGCAGCATAAGCCCCCCTCCCCCTTGCCTACACTTGCGGAATACTATTAGACTAACTCATGTCCATCCAAGCCAGGCTGAGTTTCTTTTTCTCATTCTTGGCATTGGCGCTTTGAGTAACTTGAAGTATCACCAACGTTTCAAATACTTCTGTGAGTTTTAAAATGCTTTTCTTTCATGCTGCTTTCCTCGTCAATCTTTCATACCCACTGAGCTGGCAGGCTTTAGCCTCGACCCCCTATACTTTTCAGTCTGAAATTTTTCTTAAAATATCACCAAAAAACAAAAATATCGAGAAATAGCTTTTGTCCATAAACATCTTCCATCTTCTCTTCAGAAACTCTTTGGGATAGATTCCCTAAAAATGAAAAAGTGTATACAACCATTAAAAGGTCTGAGGATATCCAAGCTTACTATAAATTATTTGATCTATTATCAAAAGAAGCATTTAAAACATGGATAATTGCCACAAATCCCATCAAAATCCAGCAACTATTGACCATACATTCTGTATGACAATTTGCTCTGTTTTTCACCAACCATTATGAACAAAAAGGCTTATTATGTATGCCTAGAGCAAGGCGGACAGATTCACCAGGTATTTCTTATCTCACTCTTCACTTTTGTTCTGTCCTTTACTTCCATTTTAAGTACATTAATGTTAATCATATGCCCGATAAGTCTGTTTTAAATGTAACCTTAAGTGTTTATTTCAAAATGTCTTTTTCAAAAACCAGACTAGATTGACTAGAATGTCTAACTATGTGGGATTTTCTTTATAGGGTTGGAGTAGTTAGGATGGAAGAATGGGGGGACTCTAGTTTTCAACCTCATTTCAGCATCACCATCTGTTGCTGAAGCACCCCTTCCTCCTCCAGTAATACCCCTATGTTTTCAAGTGAACATTAAACAGTCATACCATTACTAGAATATTTAGACTGTGCTACACATACGATGTAAAACACCCTGCATGTAGGACATGGTGCTCATCCAACAGTGAAATTAATACGAGAGCATCAGTGATGCTGTAGCTCAACTACAAATTCTTTCACACAGTTACTGTTATGCAGTTTCAATAGGGATCCAAACCAAGGGGTCACTGACAGTCATGATCTAGCACCTTCAGTACTATAGATGTAAATGGTCACAGCAGTGGCACATCAGCTAGACAGACGGACGGACGGACGGACAGACAGATGCATTGCCATGACAATAGCTCAACATGTTGAGCTAATAACTTACTGGTTTTGCTGATATTGTGCAGTCCACTCTCCTTCCAACAAAATAAGGTTTAGTTGGCAGGGATATTTCATGTGGTACACCCTAAAAGCATTTACATGACCCTGGGGGTACACATGCCCCAGTTTGAAAACCCCTGTCCTAAACTACAGGGGTACTGCCAATGAGTGGAAAATTCAACCTTTGATAAAATATAACTTTACCTGATTCAAACAACCTCAACATGACCGTTGGAGTCCGGCAGCATGGTACTCAATTCTGTTTTTTGGTGAACTGTAAAGAGAAAAACAAATGCACTAATTCAGTTAACTGAATAATATTTATTTCAGTTGCCATGGCTACAATACACTTTGTGTACTATAAAGCAAGGATCCTTCAACATTAGCAATGTTTTATTCACCATTTATGCCATCTTTGTCAAATTGATCATCTTACCCAATTTGGTAAGGAAAAAATGTCTTTCTTACATCTTTAGTAAGCTTGTACATATTGCCAGATTTGATAGGTTGAAGATTTTGTATGTCACACAATATGCAACAACTTTGTGCAGGGATTTGACTCATTTCTATTAATGAATCCAAATCTGTCATAAAATTTTACAATTCTGTTTTACGTTTAGAATTCCTTACCTATGCAACTTTCACTATGGTTTTTGTCAATTTTTCGGGACATCCTATCACTGTTATGACATGAAATCATGATGGGAGCAATGAATGTGACATGTGCACCCTAAGCACATGATAAACCTTTCCTCATTTCAGTTAGGCTGCAAGTAATTTAGCTCTCTATCCCTTATCTCACTGGAACTTTTTCTTTCTTGCCTCCTCTAAAAACACACTGAGCACAGTGTTTATCTCTTATGCAACCACGCTCAGTGAACTGTAAAAGAGTTAAGTTACTCCTTGCATGACAAACCTGGACCATCACAGAGACTTGTAGGAACAAGCCACACATACAAACTGAGATGACTTGTATGATTATTTACATCATAGGTAAACAGAGGGGCAGCTCAAATGTTTACCAGGGGTGACGGGTGAGGATTTGAATTGTTTAGTAAGCTAGCCAAATGGCCTGCAGCCAACAGGTTTTTGGGCGTATATTTCTCGGCATGCAGACATGTAGAGTGAGTGCATGCTGAGTATGCTCATGCTCATAACACACTTTCCTGTGCAGACATTGGAGATGCCATTTTTGATCTTCACAAGCCAATCATACTTGCACTTTAGTTTTTAACAAATCATTGCTGAGGGTGAAACATGACCAGTTTTTACAAAGTCCTGCCTCTTAGTTGGCCCTTTGCCACTTAAGCAATGTGTTCAGAGATCTCATAATAACTTACTAATGTTTCCATTCTGTACCGGCTGAACACCCCCCTGAACCACTGAAAATCAACAAGTGCAATTATCAAATTAGCAGCTGTAAATTTATACAGCATTTTTAATAGCATCAATCATAAGAATAAGTTTACTAGTCTATTACCTAGACATACCCACATTTAAAACCTATGCACTGAAAACATTCCACAGCAACTGCCTAAAGTGACAGAAAACTGCTGGTCTCCCAACCAGAACTGAACACAATCACAGTTACTTCATTGGATCTTGTTTTTTAGAAAAGTTCTTTAATTTTCGTGCTTCCAAATTCAGACAAACATTGCAATCTGTAACATTACTGATCAAACATACAGCTTATTACCAACTTTTGTATGAACTGGTACCACAGCTGTTGGTAATGGGTCCTTAAAGGGGAACAGTAGTAGCCATTTGACCCTTCACATATGTGTAATACACATATAAATACCACAGATAATCTTTACCTGGTGGACCTTAAATGAAACCTTTATTAAGAAGAATATATTTCAA
>WURT03008966.1:0-16521 GCA_009936505.3 Holothuria glaberrima
GCGATATGGCTGCTGCATGCTAAAGGCCTAAGCCAGTGTATTAAACACCTGCACGAAGTGCGTATACCATACAGCTAACAGCTGTGTAGTAAATACTGATAGCTAAGCCCCTGCAATGTATTAGCCAACCTCGAGTTTATTTCCGTAAAATTCCGATGTGCATGGGGAAGAAATGTTGAGATTGATCGACTGAAGTACAGATTGATCGATGGCAAAAATGTGCAGTCGTTTCTAGGAATAATCGGCGGCAAAACCAGCTGCTACCGTGGCTTTTGCCGTTGATTGTTTTTTCCTCTGTAAACGGTAGCGCTCGCTCACAGTCATATGGTACTAGTCACAATGCATTATTGCAATGCACCGTACCGCCGCCCTGTTAGGCTGCCATATGTTTGCACTAACATACACTGCCCAAGCCTGTGCACTGTGCAACACCTCTGCACGTTGAATGTGCAAAACACAAAGTACATACATACAGGGAACGATGACACACAGTTAGCGCGGTATAATTGCTACTCTAGTCGCTTTTATAACTTATTTTTCACGTGCGTTCAAACATCGTCCTGATCGTAGGGCTTGCAAAATTCAGTAGTATGAACGTCTGTTCTGTATTTTACGTTGGGGAAAGTCCCGGACCGGCCGACAAATCGGCGTCGGCTTTACTTTCAATCGGGGACGGAAGCAATGACTAGGGCCGGAACCATTTTTCAAAATCGGGTGAAAGCCGGAATTCCGGCTTTTGCCGGAAGTCTGGCACCCCTATTTAAAATTGAGCTTTAGAATCCTTGAAATTTGAAATACTGACAGGATGTAATGTTCAATAGCCTCATAACACGAATAATTAACAACTGTGGTTAATTGTTCTCCGCCATGCATCTCTCTTGTATGATACCATATGGTGATAGACAAAGCAATTTATATCTGATGTTTTGTAAAACAATCAGTTAATGTTTAATAAAGGAGTGCGCCAGTAAAAAACCTGAACTTCTTCAAAACTTACTTTGTAGCTTCAAGCATCGGTTGAACACATGGCAATATTTTGGACAAAGTCTCAAAATTTGGCATGGCCACTTTGGAAATAAAGAAAATCTTCAGTAGAAAGAGAAAAAAGGGGACTTAAGATGGCTTGCTTAATATGTGAAACATTGTGGCACAAAAGGTTCACCACACAATGCAGGATGACAGATATCAGGCTTAAAAAAAACAACTAGAATTCACACTAAGCATGATTACTCGTATATGTTTCACTGGATGGAAATGCTAAAAAAGTGTCTATAGTTGACTTTTCTTCAGTTTTCATAATACCTTGGAATTTTGAGAAATGAGTGCATTTCCATATACATGGACAATGGGCTTTTAAGAATATAGTTACAGGGCATAATTTATCTGGATTACCACAGCAAAAACTACTCAACATCAAAGAAATGCTAATCAAATCTCCTTTTGTGTAGCAGTCCTATTTACAAGCAAACGTTTTTTTTTATAGTGATGGTCTGGGTGGGTCTATCAGAGTGCTAATCAAATTCTAAATCCTAAATTATGCCCCGAGTTAGAAGGTATTACTCTCATTTGTCTGGTTCTTGGTAAATTTGAGATAAAACATACTTGAAGGAATCATGTCATATCTTTTACCTGCTCCTCTGTTTGGTGGGCAATGTTATCTCTGTCAAATAGGGGCACAGGTTGACCTCCAAGTCTCTTCTCCTCATCACCCTGTATGTGGGTGAAAGATGTTGTAGATAACACAATTTAGTATACAGGAGATTTCAACATCAGATTCAATGTGCCATCTGAAATGATTCATTGTCACACCCTTTGTTTTTTGCTTGCTAATCAAACATTCTTGGTATGTCTTCACCACTCTATCAGGCTAACCAAATGTGATGAATCTCTGCATACCAAGGTGTTGTGCCTAGGCCAAGGGTAGTGCTGTATAATTAAGTACCTGAATAGGCATGGACCCTATGTAGAAAAGCAGGAGCAAGGGTCTAAGAACCAGGGTTAAGTTATGAATTTTTAATGAAAATATTTGATTCCCAAAAGTGCATTGCACAATAGGAAATCTGTGGTGTTATACATGCGGACTGAATTAAACATCTTTTGTACTTCTTCATCTTGACACATGTAAATGAAATATAGAGACACTTTTTGAGCTGCGGCCTTTATTCTCACAAGACTCTTGTAAGCTCAGTCTAAAGTAGATGTTATTCTATAAGGCACTGGTGTCAAGTTTTATGGTCTCATTGTACACAATTTAATTTGAAAACACTTCAATGGATTTTGGAAGCAATCTGCTGGTATTACAAAACATTTTGTAACCTTGAGCCAAGTGGAAGTCTGCTTTTGAAAAGAATAACCTATCTTTGTTAAACAGGAATATTTTGAGTTAATGAACATGCTGTGGGTGTGGGGTTTGAAGGGTAGGTGATGAAAAATTTGCTTCATTTGAGATTCTCTGAAATTGTGACTGGAATATTCCTTTAAATTCATAGTGACCTGCAACCTAAAGAGTGCTGTTTGTACTTGGCAGTCTAACAATTAACTCTTCCCTTGGAAATATCCGTTGGTTTTATAATGTATGTTACCATTCTCAGAATATACCTCTGAAAAGTTTAATGGTTTCTAGAGTAAGTCAAAGCCCATGCAGCAAAAACAATGACATGGAGTGTTGTACAGTGATAACAATTAACTTGTTAATACTATAGAAATTATCTCTTTATTACTCTTCAGATAGTTTAAAGGTTGGTGAAAGGGTTTTGATATTTATCAAGAAGAAATCCTTAACTTCCAAAATATATCCCTCAGGATATATACCAGTGTTACAACAGTCCTTGGAATGAAGGTCAGAAAAACAAAAGGATAACCTAAGACATGTTATGTGAGTCCCTCTTTCCACATCACAACTTGTATATTTAAATCATCTTCATTCATGATATGAGTGTAAAATAGAAATTACTTCATAAAATGTTTTATAGATTTGGATTGGGACTGTGGCAGTTTTCCAGCTTTTTGATCCTTTTAACATCAAAATCTAAATATGGCATTTTCATGTCATCACACCCTTAACATGTGTTGGGAAGATGGGTACTTTTCTCATTTTTTTACACGACAATAGCTTAGCATCATGTAAGCATTATGTATTAAATTGAATGTGTATGCTGGAAAACTGCATGTTTACACAGAAAACAGTCTAGGCTTCTAACCATGCAGTGCTGGCTGGCATAGCTAGAACCCTGCTCTGCAATCTGCTCTGACTTACCTAGTCCTGATAAACTTACAAGGATTAATTGAAAAACTTACTTCAGCATAAAATTCTGCATAGATGGCTTCTACAGTATCACGCTGTGTAGGCCATAACTTGGACACGCCACAGAGGTCACACACAGTCATTGTAACTGAAAACACTTTTGATCTGCAAGTTTTAGAATCATTTAGAATGAGACCAGATCTAGACTGATAAATTATGATACATTCGGTATTTTGGTCACGTCATAGTTAAAATATTAAAATGTAGTTATTTTTCAAAAGTATTGATTTAATACCCTTGCCATGTACACACCCCCTTTGTCTTCACAGCCATACCACAGTACTTCATAGTTTTTTCCTTCAAATTCTAAATTTAGCATATTAACTAGTTCAACAAAGCAGAGAGCCAAAAGGCTTTAGTGATTCCTTGACTATGACAATATTTTTAAAAGGCTTTTACTTTAAGGGATTTCAAATTAACACAGTTTGATCTTGGATCAAAGGGAGAGGAGTGGGAGAGGGAGGGAGGGTCTGCCTTGAATGTAATCTGCCTTTCAACTGCCTGACTAAACAGAAGTACTCCTACCCGACATGCTCCCAAATGATTGTGACATTTGAACGAGTATGTACACTGCAGCTTCTGCTTATCACGGTAAACCAAAATTTTAATTCTCAGAATCTCGCACATTTTTGAATGGGTCTTTTTGGCAATTAACATATTGAGAACTTTTGGGGTTAATCAACAATACTGTGCTAGCTGTCATCTATATCTTTCCCAAGTTTTGACTGAATAGCATATGGGTACCTCCTAGCATATGCTGCTCATGAGAAGATAACGGTGAGAAAAAAGAAAGTCCCATGCAGTGAGTATTGGTCTAGCTTCAAGAACTAAGTAGCTCAAGGCATTTCTAGTGCAATGACAGTCTTGTACTTCCTCTTCCATATCCACTGGAGACTTGACTCAAGTGCAACTACCAATCTCCCCCCTCCTCCCGCAACTCCCTTTTGACTCTTGTAAATATTCTTACATACCTATGGACATGGTTTTCCAAATCAAGTGTATTGTTGTCAATTAGTTCCTGAACATCTTTTCTAATAGCAAAAGAGAGAGCTAGGTCCGTGCTTAGGATCATGTGCTTGAAGAGGCCAATAACCTGATAATGAGAAGGGTGCAGATTTGTTGCAAGAACTTTTTCCATGATAGAGTGACACCCAACAGAAATGCAACTTGTTTGATGAAAGATTTGAATGCAAGTGGTTTAATGATAACTGTAGTCATTTTACTGTCCTTAAATCAAAAATATTTTCTAGGCACTGTTTCATCAAAGTACAAAGATTTCAGACTAGTAAATCTCTTTTGATTCAGCCTATACCAAAAGTACTATGATTTCAAAGGAACTCATAATTACAACTTTTAGCTGGGAATACATCTTTTCATGAAGAAATTACACTTTTCTAATATTGTATCACTTGATATGAAATTACCTGCTTGTAGATGTTCAAGGGAAGGTGTGAGAATATATTGTGACTGTCCATCTGTAAGATGTTCATGCTGTGGTTGAAGTGATGTTGTTCTAAGAGGGAGCCAGTTGGATAGAGAGACCCTAGCTTGCTGGTGTACTTTCGGAGAAAGGAATTGGTTCTAGCTCGATGGTCAATATCATGACATATACAGGCAAATAAACAAGCTTGCATCTGTGGAGGGAACAGTCACATATCCTGGTGAAGGTTCTTATTAGAAATTTAAATGCATAATATAAAATTGAAGTATGAAAGAAGTGTTAAAAAGGCAATACCTTGAGAATGCAGTATGTGGGTTTTACAGGATGACTTACTATTTAAGGTCTATGGACATGTAATAAATTCAGTTGTTCTGCTCTACAAAGCTAGATTAAAATCCCCTGATCAAAAATCCGTTGGAATTATTTGAATATCTTTAACCGTTCACAAGACATTTCTCTTCAAAGTTTGAAAATTGTGGGAATTGTGCATTAGCTATGCCAAAATATGATGTGGAGTGTTGCAAAGTGTTTGTATTTCTTTTGTTATTCCTTTATAAATTATCTGTTAATAACTTAATAGCTAGTTTCTAGTTTGGTGTTTAATGTGGATATTTTCAAAGAACTAAATAGCTTCTTCCAAAATTAACCCCTCTGGGCATCCAAAAATGCTCTGTCCTTGGAATGAATGCTAAACTAACAAAGGATAACATTACACCCAGTTGACAGGTCCCTCTCTGTACATCATAAATTTGCATAAGTAGCTCATGTTTATTCATGATGTAGGTGAAAAGCAGTAATTGTCTTGTAAAATGGTCCATATCTGATGGATTTTAATGGGAATTGTGGCTGCTTTTATCATTTTTAATGCTTTTTACACCAAATAGGCAAGCATCACATTTACATGTCTACAAACCCTTAAGATCTTTTAATCATAATCATAATCTGAATCTAATGTTCGAGGAAGATTCAAGGAAAAAAGAAATATTCTGAATGTTTTGAGGAAATACAAAATCCATGTACCTGCAGAGAAATTACTGTGACAGACTATAAACTTCCTTTAAAGTTCAAGGAGATTATCTGCCCCCACTGTTTACCAAACATATTGATGGTGCAACAAATAGGTTTTCTCATTTGAATCTTCATCTCAATAAACATTTTTTCACATTATCCAGTATAATATATTTCAATATTTCAGAATGCACATGGTTATAAAATGATGAGTAACATGAAAATTGTACATAAGCTGTCCTGTATATACTGTGAAACTGATACAATACTTTTGTTTTACCTTTTAGCCAAGTGATCAACATGTAGTGTGTTGATATGTAGAATCCAAGAGTTGAATCATAATGGAATCATTATCTTTCTCATTCAGTTTTCTTCCCATACAGACAAAGTATGCAGAAGATTACATGCTGCTGAGTTTATGGGACCAAAACCAGCTGTTTCCAACACATAATTCAAATCAAATAAAAAGCACAATTGTGTGACACTATTCATACAATACACAGATATGAGATAATTAAGGTAAACCTTTAAAGTGATAACGGTTTGGGAGTCCAAATACATTACGTTTGCAGTGCAGTAAGTATAGTATTTCCATCTATGTTTGCAAAGCAGTTTAAACTGGTAAAAACAGTGCTCTGAGAGATATTCAACTGCACTTCATAGTAGCAGTCTTGAACTTGTAGACCACTTCCACTTGCAGAAGGTTTCATTGAGACAGCATGCCATGTAGTCATCTGATCAGAATGGACAGCAATCCGGGGAGGGGAGGTGGACACGAGGGATATGTCCCCCCCAATATTTGAGAAATCGCCCATTGTCTTTGATTTTTCACACACTAAATTATTTGAAAATGGGGTCATCCCTCCCCCCTCCAATATTGAGAACAAATAGCCATCCTTGCTGATCAGTGTCCAACATAGGTATTTTCTATTGAGGCACCCTATAAAATGCAACCCTTAGTTCAGAGAGCTGGTTAATTAAGTAATTGTTTAAAGGTGTAGCCATACATGATCACCACAGTACAGGTGAAACTGCTCTTTCCTACATGAATTGAAGTTTTACTAGCAGATGCAAGGCAGATGCCTACAATCAATTTTTTGGGCTCCCAATCAGTTTGTTACATAACATTTAGTAAAGTACACAATTACACATTTTATGATGATGAAACCAAGCCTATAGATGATTAAGAATAGAATCATGTCTATCGTTAAACATAAGCAGGGATCTCTGGCATGCACCTACAATCTGGTAAATATTTTCACAGGATTTGTCTTTAACTGTTTTTTAACTCTATATTAGTTTTGCTCACAATTGCATATGCTGCAGAATGGCTCATGGGCTTGGCAGCTGTGCTAACATTATGTTTCATCACCTGGCAAAATATGAAAGTGACATGAGCTTTTGCATACCATACAGTATACATAAATATTTGATCAAGTCTGCTTTGGGGAAAACCATTGAGTACAATGATTTCATTACTTGCCTGCTAAAATGCACAAGTGTTACATGCATACTTAATATACACACTGTTTGGTTATACTGTAAACTGGATGCAAAGAAATGAGCATCAACAGTTTCTCAAAAGTGGGTGGGCACCAGAAATTAATTTCAGATGAACTAATGTGAACCCAGAACCTTACAGCTGTGTAGGGCAATTCCGGATCCTTTATGCTCTGTGCATGGTGTGATCCTCAGTCCTAGTCAGTGTAACCTGAATCGAGAGCATGCTTCATTTGGCCGTTCATGCCTCGAGGTCAGGGTGCAAAGAGCTACCAAACTCACTCCCCAACCAAGAAAACGTGGAGGGCCAATCAGGGATAAGAACAGTCATCTGATATGAATATCCATATCATTACAAATTTTAAGCCAATGGGAAACGTGGATGGAAAACAACTTTTCTTGTTAACAAACAACACACTGTTTTCATTAAATCCAATCCTTACCGAGAAGTCTAGCACAAAAAAGGATGATAACATTTGCTCTTCCCTTTCTGAAAGCCTCACGCCTACATCATCATGGATAAGCATTGAAAACGTTGGGGATTTGTTTGTTCTTTAACAATCAAACTACAGGCGTTTGGAGCATTATATATATATACAAAGGCCTATCTATGTTATGTAGGCTGTATATACACTTTGTGCATAACATAGCACTCTGAATGCCCGTGATGCAGACCTTGTGTGATGGGTGTGATAGTGGTTGAACGCTTCATGTGACCAATGGTGATAGAGCTTGTCATACATGTGTATATTTGAACACTAAGCTCCATCTTCACTGGAAATGAATATCAGCCTGAGCTCTATGTACACCAGGGCTCAACAGGGCATGAAAGACCAAATGAAGCGTGCCCTCCAGTCGGGTTACCCTGATTACCTCAGTCCACGAAAATGCCTACTTAGAAGACAGTTGTGCGATTGTCTTTCAATTTTTGATGTTTAAATGAATGATTTTCAGAGAAAGCTGAGCCACTAGTTGGCAACTGTAGGCCAAGAGACATAACTCTGAGTACAGTCACATAGCTTGCATAAGTAATATACACAATCCCCCCCCTCCCCTTATGTTTTCTAACAGACTAATTGGACCACCAAAACCACCCTTTCATTTTTAAGTACCCTGTATCTCACTGGATGCTCCAAAAATATTTAAACCATACACTGCTGATGAGTATTTAACTACTCATGTTACCCAATCCATAGGCATGTGAGAAGACATTAATTACACAACAGGGCAAAAGGCATTCACTCAAAACTTTATCCCTGTTGGCACACAAGCATGTCATGAATTTATCTCTGAATGGATCATTATTTGCCCTGAAACTTGAGAACATTTGATCATGGAGGTTGCTACCCCACCCCCTCCTCCAACTATACCTATGATTCATGAAAACTGTTTTGAAACTGTTGTAGAAAAGTCCTTTGTAATGACTATATAGCATCATTTTTGCCCCTAAATGACCACATGGGTCCTTTCATTACAACCATAAAACAATATATACCTTAGAACAACTGCTTTAAAACATACATTACACAAACCTCTACATCAGTCATAAAGCCAGGGGTGTTGCTCAAAATGTAGTACATGGTGTGTGCCACAAGGAAAGCATGGTAGAAGTTGTGGAAAGGAACAGCCCGGTAGTTTTTGAGAACAGTGAGGATGAACCTTGCCAGGGTTGGCAAGTCAAACCTAGGAATGGGTAAATGTAAATTCAATGAAACGCTTCTTACAATTGCATATTAAACAACTGTCAGCAGTATGCTACATTGTATAACACATTCCAAATGTGATTTGTGCGGCACTGAATGTAAACATTTTTTAAGCAACCCTTACTTTAGTTGAATCATAAATTAAACTGACTGAAAAAGGTTATGGATCTTTATAGAGATATCTTTGCAATGGTTGTAAACCAATAGGTGCCCTATCACCCAACGTGAGTGAAACTCCTACACAGAACTTGGTGGTCATAGAATGATAAAGTTACTGGTCCCTTGTTCTTTCTCTTGAATTTGAATTTGATACCTTACAGAAATTAAACATCGTACTACATCTCCAGTTATTAGAGAAGTTATTATAGGTATCTCATCTGAATAACTGGGCATATATCTGCCTTCTATCACATGTATAATTATCAAAGCATGATGATTTTGATTTCAGATAATTCCAAACATGGCAAAGCTGGCACATTTATGATGCATTTTAACTCTTTTGAGCCAAAGCTGAGTCTTAATAATTTAAATACGTTTTGCTGCATTTGGTAGAGCTAGCAAGCTTACTGCCCCTTCCCTATCACAACTGGCCATCTTTTTGGGCAATTAAACTCATGTATATCACCTTAACATAATTCAACATTGTCTAACTATTAAATCATGTTTTGAACTAATCTTTACTAAATTTTTCAACAAATATTTTGTTTGAATTTGCTATTAAGTCATAACAAAATAAAATTCACTCAAAGAACCAATCCAACAATTTCTTTTGACATTACTGTACTTTGCCTAAATTTGTCCAAGGAATATGTAAATGTAAAATGCCAGGCAAGATTATGCAGCATGAACACATGTATGATGGACAGAATAATCTCAGCTGAAAAATGGAGAAGGTAGCAGACTACAACATTTATTTTGTTTGACACAGTTTCTCATTCCTCCTTTCGCCCTCCCACCCTCCTGCAAAAATGCTTTCTACTGCTACAGTAGTTTGTTACTTTTTCATTTTTCAAACTTGCAGGGTATTACACAAAACAGCAATATCATGGTGAAACTGCTTTCATACAGGAGCACAAAATCAGATACTTCACTAGTCAATTTAACCAACAGTGTGCTGATATATTTAAGCTACTGGTATTAAAATATTTATATCTTCTGTTTCTTGAACTACTAGGTAACTTTTACCTAGTTAAAACATCTTGCCTAAACATTATCAACAAACTTTATTTTAAATCTATCAAATTTTTTTCTTTTAACATTTGTGAACACAGCAAATAGTGTTACATACTAAACAAGCTGAAACAAAATGATTCTACAATATCTTTATTGTAATCTACACTTGACTGATGATAGGAGAGAATTTCTTTCTACTGAAAATTTTAACTCTGCACATTCTTTAAAATTCAAAACCTCCATGGAGGATAGGGCAAGCTTCCAATATGCTAATGAAAGTTTCTGATTAGAAAAATGTTTTGGGTAAAGGACTCTACTTTGCCTGTGAAAGTTATAACTTAAACTGATGAAGAGGTAAACAGAAGACTTACATATCAGGTCCAAAAAGATCATGAACCATCTGTAGAAAGAGCTCTGGCAATATTCTTTCATATGGCTTGCAGTCAAACTCATGTCTGCAAGAAAGAGGAGAATTCAGAAAGTTATTATGACTACGAAAAAATGTGGATTAAGGATCAAAAGGAATTTAAGTCAATTTAAAAGCATGCAGTCTCATTTACATTTGCGATACACCTGTAACCTGCAGAGTGTGTGCCAACCCATCAAGGGTGAAACTAACCGGTGGGCGCCAGGCGCTGTTTGGCCCTAGTTCCAACCAAACAGCACCTGCTGACCCTAAAATGAATGCTAACAGGGGCCAATTTTTCACCAAAAGTAGCGCCCATCATCCTTGAATCCCATAATGTGCTTACAACATTGTTGCTGGTTGCTGTTTCCTGGTAAACACAAAATGTTTCTTGGTTGCACCAAAAACCTGTGAACGAGGAGACACTTTTTGACAGAAAGTGGCTCCTGGTTCAGCTAACCTTTCTTTCACCCTTGCAGGCTTCAAAGTAGTCCATAACAGAAATATAGGAGGGATATAGGAAGATACTGATGAATATATAGGGTTTTATAGGATTTTTCCAGGAAAATATAGAGTAAATATAGGAATGTCACACACTAGCCGTTCTAATTATCTTCAAAATTCCTCAAGTTGTGGATGGGGGAAAACATGTACAGTATCTTCGGAAACTAATAAACTATACTGTTTAAATGATACAAATGTGACTACAGTATCACAAGTGTGGGCCATGGGGCAGAAGAGTGTGGTTCTACGATCAACATGGAGTTTAAAAACCACCTACATATTTTGGTGGAAGCTTGGGAAAGGGTAAATCCCCTGACAGTGGTGTATTTGCATATTTTGACCCAGTGTCCATAAATGTTATTATTTGTGCATACCAGTAGGGCACCAAAATTTGCAATACTAGAAGTTGAGAACACAGAATTTGACCATGATGATGCTTTGAATGGATGGGTAGATAATGTGGACAATGAACTGTTGCTTAAAAAGTCCTAAAGTACACAGAAATTACAGAATTCACCTCAGCTCCATCAATAATGGGGTTGAGGTGAGGAAATTTTTGAATTTTTTGTTGCTTAAATAACAGGAAATGGTCTCTTAAGCTACCAAATTTGAAATTTTGCTGTAAACTATATACTGTATTGCTAGTCAGTCATAATAAGCGTGACATGTGGGAGATGACAGTAAGTTAATAGGCCTAATACAACTGTATGGTTTCTATAAATGCCTTCAAACTCACTTTCCAGTGGCACATCCAGAACTGTCTAATGGGTGCCATGTAGTTTATTCTGTGATTGTCAGCATGGGAGAGTGGTCTAAGGGGAGGGGACAGCCCCTCCCCTTTGAAAATTTTTGAATGATTAATTGGGTGTCTATACACACAATCTGGTGCTACATATCTTATCTTTTTGAAGGAAAATTTACTTAAATTTACATGTTTTAGGTAACAGAGTGTCACAGATGCACAAACACACACACATGCCAACCTGACTACAAACCTTTGGCTAATGCAAGGAACCAAAAATCAGCAAAGGAGAGGGCATGGCCCAATGGCCCCTCCCCTTAAAAAATGCCACTGCTCACTTTGAATCTGTTCAACTTGGCAAAACAGTGTAGTCTACATATGCCAAGATGCCTATAGTGTGCAAAACTGTCTGTGCATTAACATACTTAACATTAAAAATCTCACTCGAGGAAATTACATAACAAAATTAGGGAAAGGGCAACTTGGCAAGTGCCCCCACTTGCCACCAATGATAGGCACTGCAGCACCAGACCCATGCATACATGGATTGGATTTTCCACTTTGGTCTGTTGGATAAATTAACGTAGCATCCAGAAGACCTGCAATAGAGCTTCTAAGTGGAGTTTAGGGAGAACCTCCATAGAGATCTGCACATTATATTAAAATTTGTAAACATTAGTGACTCTATTTTCCCAAAGCACTAAAGTTTTGAAGTGTATTTTGTACAACACTTTAAACAATCAACTGATCTAATATGGCTAACTCAGTTTGAGGAAAGATGGTAGATGACAGGGAAAATATTGGACTTTAAAACCATTGCACTACAATAATTTAACTTAAAGAATTAGTTACATCGCAGACCAGTTGTCTGTGCATGCAAAGCATAAGTAAGGGTTCAATAATTTGGAGGATTTCATTACTACAGGGGATGCAAGGCAAAGGGCTCTTATCCAGCCCTTGACAATATACCACTACAATTCCCTCAAAGAGATGAAATCATAGAGTACTTAAAATTGCAGGTGTGAGAATGGAACATTTATGGGTGATGAAATAAGTGTTTATTAGTGCCCTATGCAGTTTCATATGAGAATATTTCTGAATCTGAGAACTGGTCATTGTGTACTTGAATCTTATCAAGATACTTGTTTTGCTTTTACCTATCTATTAAAGCCTCTCTGAGTCTAAGACACTATCTATAAGAATCCATCTGAAAATTTCACCCCAGAACACCATATAAGAAAAAGTTTTTTGGCAAGATTAGAAAAATATAGGAGGATATAGGAAAACAAGCCCCAAATCAAACAAAAATAGGAAATATAGGATTTTTTGAAATATATAGGAAATTATAGGAAATATAGGATCACTTTGATGCCTGCCCTTGCTAACCATATTGAGTCCAAAGATTTTGCAAAATGCAACTCCTGCTATTCAGATGTTAAACAAATATTTGCCAAGTGGCAAATAGCGTTTATATCAAATGGAACGTAAATTGAACAGATGTTTGTACTGTGCAGCCTCATACCAAACAGGTGTTACAGTTGGTCAGGTCAGTATTGAATACGTTTACAGCTTTACAGAACTGACGGAAAAAGAAACTGCTCACGTTCAGAGCACTGAAAGGCTCAAAAACTAGCTAAAAGACCCATCACAGTAAGTTGTACTATTTACTCAGTTGTTGTATGTTAGCTGACTTATGTGCATGTAATTTCCTTGGCTAGGCCCCCATTTAATGTTTCTTCCATTTTGTTGGCATAACTTCCATGTGAATTCATCAACTCTCTGAGATAATTGTCTTAATACTCCAGTACCAAAAAATCTCAGTAACATACTGTGGGAAAAAGTAGGCCATTCACAGATCAAAGGTAGGACAGAATGAGGATTTTGTAGGACTTTATTACGACTCATCAAACTTGGTTCCTTCGGATATTTTAAGTACTTGAAAATGTTTTTTTTCTGCATTTCTTTTGGAACAAAAGAGAAGGATACAGTAGAAAGAGGCTAAAGTAGATTTTCAAACCCAACTTAGAAAGAGGAGTAAGGTTTAACTTGAAAACAAATGTGCATTATGGGTTAAAATTTACTTCATATAAAAATTTGTGCAGATATTCTACACAAAACAATTGAGAAGTTCAGTAAGTCATGATATCCACAGTGCACTTCTATTCTCCTTTCCCCTCTCTTTCTATCAAACATACAATGGTTTCTCTCACATATTCTCAGATCAAAAGAAAGCAATCACATGTTATTGCATGATCACAGGAGCATTGTGAACACTATAAACTTTTAACTCTCAAATAGTTACAAAATTCAATTGTCTCCATGTTTTTTCACCATTTAAAGGTTGTGTCACATGAAAATAACATTGTTGGATAATTGATGTAAAAAGCATTGAAATCCAGAAAATAGCCACAATTCCTGTTAAAATCCATCAAATATTGACCATTTTACAGGGTAATTTCTATTTCACACTTGTATCATGAATAAACATGAGCTAAATATGCAAATATGTGACATTGAAAGATGAACATATCATATATGGCTCATCTTAGCCTTTGTTTTCTCAACTTTAATTTCAAGGACACCTGTAGCATTGTTATCCCCTGAGGGGTTTATTATGAAAGTTAAAATTCTTTCCTTCAGAATCATTGATATCACTCAACAAACTGCAATCTGTCTGATCAGTAGCTAAGAGATAATTTATATAGGGTTAACAAAAGAAATCTTAACACTGTGCAACACTTCCCATCATAATTTTTGCATAAGCAATGAGTTTCTTTAGAAGCCATTGAACTTTGAAGACATATATTTTGAGAACGGTAAAAGATATTGGAATAATTCCAACGTGAAACAGGTCTTGTTGGTGGCATGTCACATGACCTTTAAGTATTGCCAAACTTCTTTTCATGAGAAGAGGTATTATCATTGCTGTATCTTGCACTTTGCATTATCGTGTACATTTTTCCCCTACCTCTTCATGCTATTCCGGTATAACTCATGTTACAGAAATACATCCTGTTGTGTATTAACATGTGCAAAAAAGGTGTCTTGAGATGAAGGATTCCCAAACAAATGCAATGGAGATGAAGCTGCTCAAGCTTGGGTACCACAGTCACTTTGTCTGTGTTTGGACCTGACTCCGGAGTTCTTAAGGCTTTTTCTGGATATAACAATTAGTGACGAGGATTGAAAGCACACCTACCCTGACTTTAACGGCTTTAAACATGGGCCAATCTGAGATGAAAACACAACTTTTTGAGGACTACGCCAACAAATGCGATGCCTTCATACAGGTCAATGCTATTTTTGCTGGAAAGCAAGTGAACTTGATTTCTTTTCAGCCATGGTTGGAGAAGACACTAATTACAAACTTCTTTAATAATTCTGCATGTAGCACAGACAACGGCCAATACTAAGTCCAGAAAAGCACTGAAAAATTTGTTGAGGAGTCATTTTTCCCTGAAACTAACTGTGATAGCAGAAAAGTTCCATTTTTGAACATCACAGCAAGGGGCAGATGGGTCAATGTCTGCATTCATAGTATGTTTGAAAAATGTAGCCGCTCATTGTGGCTTTTTAGCAATTCCTTCAAGAAGCTTTGTAAGACAGATTAATTTCAGGTCATCACTCATGTTTTTCTAAAACACATGCAGACACAATTCTTAGCTACTGTATTTAAATTATTTATTTAAATTAAATTGTCACCTTGGTTCCTCCCTGCAGTACCATGCACAAACTCTCCCACCATGCAAGGTCAGCAACATAACCTTTCACATCAGTCATTATCAGTGAAAATAATTTCTCGCTGCCCTGCACGTTTTGCGAAAGAAAAGGACCACTGACATGAAGACTGTAACTTCTTAATGCAGTTTGAAATTTTTGCAGGAAAAAAGGGTCACATTCGGCAAGTATGCGGCTCAAATCGGAAAAATTCCTCCCCACCGAGGATTGCAGTCAACAGGACCACTCAAGTTCTCGGTTTTCACCTAATCATTACGTAGAAGAGAGTGGGGTTCATCACAGTACAGTGCTGAGAGCAATCCTACAAAGCTGACTTCAACAACAGCAGACTGTGAGATTGGATGACAGTTACAGCTTTGGTCATTATAATGTTTCAACCCACAAAGGGAGTGTGTAACTCCACCTTACCTCCAATTACTTTACCCATTGGAAAGAAATGAATACAGATGTGGATGGAGCTTGACTTAGAAGGCTTGTGCTCCACATCAGAGAATCCGCTCCCTTGAAACTTGGACAAACTTATCCTGTCCTTGAAGTCCTTGCTTGTTAAACAACTGACAAAAAGCCACATTGTTGCAGATTACATGCATGGTCCAGTGATTGACTATTGTTGTTTGCGGTTTACTATTGTTGAAAAATCGGCCAAGTCGTGACGCTATCGGCCAAGTCATGATGTCCACTTTCAAGGGGCAAAATTCTCTAATGACTTTCTGAAGCTGGATTTGCTAGGTAGCAACCCACTTCATAGTTTGTAGCACTACTTTACAAGGAAACTCAAGGGGCTTCAGGGACAAAGCTCCCCAGAAGCTCTGCTGGAGTATTTTCAAAGTTGTCCTTGGGGTGTGAATCATTTCACTACCTGAAAATGACATGAGGATGACAGTTCCTTTAAGACTCTGGTAACCACATACCCGCCGACTCAATACATTTCGGAAAATCTTCCTATGCCAGAACTTGTCAAGAGCTCTTATCAATGCCAATTAGGTGCTCATTCAAGCATTG
>WURT03008977.1:0-12799 GCA_009936505.3 Holothuria glaberrima
CTACAAAGCTTATTAATGTGACAAATTTTTACAATAGTGCAATTGTGTTTTTCATAGATTTTTCATAATTTGGTCATGAAAAGGTCATGTGGAAGTCATGAATGGAACATTGACCAGTATATTTGGGGTTGCATTACACTACATTCTGTCAAGATTACTTTCTCAACATTTTCACTGTTTCATTTCCCTACACAGGTACCCTTTACTTGATTCCAAGATTGCCAATGTCCTTCGAGACTGTCACAACCAGGCCATACTAGCTGCTGTACAGAACATCATTACAATGGCTAGTGATGAACCAGCCCCACAACAAACAACATTCCTACAGAGTAAGATAGCTCACATGCTCTCTGGGACAAATGTCTAGGGTGAAGGTTCTCAAGTGGCAGCCTGCACTTTGCTTTCCCTCAGCATAGATCTAAATGGCCTGGGGATTGTCAATAAAATAAAGCACTCTGTGTGATTGAGTTTTATTTTTTTTTTTAAAGGGCGATGCTAAGCAACCACAAATGTGGGAGAAGTGTATGTTGCTTATGAATTAAACTTCATGTCAAGTGGCTAACCAACTCAACATTAAATCAGGTTTGGTTTCTTTTGAAAAGCCAGTTCAGATGGGAAAACCGTAGATTGCTCTTGGATGAAAAACCCACCTTACTTTGACATGGCCAGGGATCGAACCCCGAACCTCCCGGCTGCTAAGCTTCATCGCTTCAAACGCCATCACCTTTTCCCACTTGACCACAGCACCGGTTAAACAGCTGTTTTAATAAGGGAAAATCTGAAATTAAAGTCGTGCCAGTTTAAAACATTTCAGAACCTCCGATTTAGGGGCAGTATTTTTTATGGTCAGTTCTGAGTTTATTGATTTGTTTATTATAAATAAGTGAAACTTGTAGGGCAATGTGTACACTAAACAGATGCACTTGTCTGCATTTGTGTAGTCAATGTTTCAACGTTTATAGCAGCACGGTATGAAACGCCTGATAAATCATGTCCTCCTTTCAACTAATAATATTTATTCTACAACTGTAGTCTACCTGGGCCCTGTTTTAGAAAGGGTTAAGATGGATCTCAAGTTTGATTGCAGTAAGATAATTGCATGACAGATCAAACTTAGGATCAATTATAACACTTTATTAAACAGGGCCTTGTTCTTTAATCAACTTGAACTTGACAGACTTGCATTATGTCAACAGTGCAGAAGTGTAGGCTCATGGTCCATCATTCATAGGGCCCATATTCAGGCTAGAAATTCTCACCTGAGGTTGAAAAACCACTATTTTCTGTTGCAAACTGGATAAGGAGAAAGAAATGTCAATGTTTTATTCACAAAACACAAGAGAATGTGCCATTTTGAGTGTAATCTGTGAAAATTTGGGCGCTTCCCCTAGAGCCCCCTTGTTAGGCTGGCTACCCAAGGTGCTTCCTATTTCACCAGTATTTGTCAGACCATTTTTCCCTTTTGTGCTATAGACTTGTTCAGATCATTTTTACTGTCTTATTCCTTTCTGTAGCAGTGATAAACTGATATTCCATAAATTGCTGAAAAAAAATTTTATTGTATATATATTTCTGAGTAGTGGAATTGGAAACAATTGCCTTGAGCTTTTTTAGGAAGGTTAAATATTGGCAATAATACACTTGACATATTATGGTGTTCTGATTTCATTAGTGACTATTGCCCTCTCTTCCAGGTATTGGATTTGGTGCACTGTGGAGGTTCTCCAGTCAGTTTACAGAGGTGAGAATTGTCTTACATTATAGGGTTAAATATAGATAACTTGTCCACATATATGCCAGTGTGAAGCCATCTTGTCAATTTTGGAGGGGTTGAAATTTCATGACTCCACCATGTGGGTCTGCTATTGAAACAGTATGTATGAAGAAAATTGGTGGGACTTATCAAATCCCTCACCTTCCCCTTTCTTGGCAAAGGTCTGTTTGCATACACAGTGTTTCATAGTAACTTGCATTCAGAAGATGTGGTAGAATATCAGTTTTAATTTCCTTTGTCCTTTGACAGAAAGTTTTGTGATCCCTGTGAACTTTTGTAGAGACTCTTTGACTGTAGTTTTTAGTTGGAACTTTAAACTTATACACTTTTCAATTGAGTGCTGCATCCCACTACCTCAGGGCCTGGTCAGTCATTGCCTAAAACTTAAGTGACCAAACATATACATTGACGTACCCCTCAGTTGCTTCTTTAACTGACAACGTGTCCAAAACTTTTGTATGACTATATTAATGATACCTACTGATACTCAAGTTGTTATACTGTGTAGCCTTTAATACTGTACATCATGAAGTCAGCATTTTCACGTACTCTCTGTCAATTGAAGCACATGGTAAATATAATATGAATCTTACTTACATAGTTCTCTTTCCACTCATTTTGTACAGAAACCACAGCTTCATGCAAGTGCTGAGCTGTTTGTCAAACTGCTGAGAGCCTTGGCTAAGCAATGTGGCCATGTGGCTGATGACGGAGCTGTACCCTCTGGTTCGTCATTCCCCTTCCTCTCCTCTTCCGTGCCTACCACTCTCTCCAACTCCATGTCATCGCTGTGCTCAGCCCATTCAGCTGCAGAGGTGGACCACCAGGACCTCTCATCCTCCATGGGGGCCCGACGTTTCCGGCACTGCTCCGCCAATCAGACGTCAACATCTAGAGGGACATTCGTGAAGAAAACAGGCACAGGAAGGTAACACTGAGATGGATGAATGATGCTTTACCAGTTGGAGGAAGAAATGCCAGGTAGCTGGTAAATGTGTCGGATTTGATGCATTTGGCTTTTGTGAAGCATTCAAAGGAAATTTCACCATCACTTGTGTTGGTGTACTTAAAGGTTGTGAGATCTGCCACCAAGTGGCTTGTTGAAGTTGTGTAAGTGTGAAGAAATTGTTGTAGAGATGGCAAGTACATTGAAAGAAAAATGGAAAAAAGTGCCAATGGGTAGAGATGTTGTGAAACTGTTGACTATTCATGGCAGCTTTTGAATAATCTGTAGCTTTAAGTTCAGCTTTAAATATTTCCTCCATTGAAATTGATTTATTATCTGATCATCTGTTATGGATTCAAATGAATAAAAATTTCTTCTATAAACCAACTGCCCAAAATTTTCAGTGATGAAAAGTATTTTAAATCCCCATAAATTTTGTGACCCATTGATGATGAATCAGGTGTCAAGATACACTTCAGTAAACAGTGCCCTCACAGGGTGATGCATAGGTTAACCTCATTTAATTTTGTATATGGTAGAAAACTCAGGACATAATAAAACAACTCTCATCTGATATGGATAATCTTTTTTTTATAATCCATGGAACAAACTAAGTGACTTTAGTGTAATTTGGGTTTTATTTGTTTTGTTTCTTGGAGGAAACCTTCAGTCCATGGCTGAATATGAGCACCCCCCCCTCCCCGTCCATGTCTGCACATGCCCATGTTTAGGAAATGCTGTTCTTGGGGTGAAATTTAATCATGGGATAGTTATAGAGTTACTTAAGTTTAAAATAAGAATAATATACTAAATACAGATGTAGAAAAATGAATCTCATTAGTCCATCTCCCATCTTCATTGCTAATAAAGTTGATAAGATATAAAATATTGAAATTTATTCACATAACTTGAAGAAGTTGGTTGCTGAATAATATCTAATGACCTTTTTGTGCACCTCACATTGCTGGCTTTCGTTTGCTCATGAAATCAGCGTATAATAAGTCAGGCCTTGAACGGAGTTGTTTTAGGATGATTAACAACCACACATGTGGGAGAAGCTTATATGACTTATGAATTACAACTTCATGTTGGGTGGCTAACCATTTCAACAATTCTGATCAAATTTGGTTTCTTTTGAAAAGCCAGTTCAGATGGGAAAACCATAGATTGCTCTTGAATGAGAAACCCACCTTACTTTGACACGGCCTGGGATTGAACCCTGAACCTCCCGCTTGCCAAGCTTCATTGCTTCAAATCCCACTCCCTTTATCTACTTGGCCACAGCACTTGTGTGCCATATATTTTAATGGCTGTTAAAAAATTACAATTGTTGTGCATACCTTGTTGTAAGGAGAGCACGAGCTTGTGTAATTATATTCAAGTTACCCTATAAAAATAAAACAGAGAACACATTCTGGAACAAAATGTGCAATAGTTTTTGAAAATAGAGATTGTTATCTGAATAGTACAAAAGTGACTTCACAAATTATTGCAGAATCTATCATTTTTAATTGAGTGCAATGTTCTCCACGGGTCCAGATTTTGTCTGGGCGCTTTTCTCTGATCTGGCAGATGACATCAATCGCCGTCATGACCATGGGGGAGGGGGAAAATTTTGCTCAATTAAGGTGGGTTAGATGCAAAATGGGACTACATGTGATGCTAAATTTGAATTGAACAATTGAAACGTCACCAAAAAAGGTGAATGCCATATTTTTGTCCGGGTGGCCAAGATTTTTGTCCGTGTGGCCAAGATTTTTCCCGGGTGGCAACTTTTTGTCCGGGCGCTGATGCACGCTCTTCAGATTTTGTCCGGGCGGCACACCAGGAAAAATAGCTAGTGGAGAACACTGGAGTGAATAAACCTCAACTCTTAATATCTCAGTACAGGGATGTCCTGTGAAGATGTAAGTTGGACTGACAAGATTCATTTTACAGCCTTTGTAATGTTCACATAAAAATCTGTGAAAGAGGACAGTATAAGGGTGCCATAATGTATTCTGCCATATCAAGGTCTTTATTAAAAGACTATTAAATCTAAGACGAATTTACTGTTAACCTTGAAGAGTGGTCTTGTATTTTAAATTGATACTGGAAAACTGAGCCCAATTCGTTCTCCTCCGTCTGGTACTCTAATGTATAGGGACTGAAGTCATTGTCAAGGGTCTTGGAGGTTGGTAAGTGGATCGTACTTTGTTTGTTTTGTACTTGTGTGGCAGATAGAAATAAAACAGTGTCAATGGTTGCAGCTGTGGTTAGAGGAGGGTCAAATATTGTGGAGGTAGTTTGAGTACTTAAAAATAAAGAGAAGGGTCTAGTAAGTTTTAATTAGGATGCAAAGATTTAAGCCTGTATGAGGTAGAGGTGAATGTCTTGAAATTTGTGAAATATTATCATGGTAGTGTTATAAATTGTCATCGTAATAGAAGATCATGATTTGTTCGTAATTAACTATTAATCCCATCCACTCATTTCTTAGACGTAATACTTTGACAGAAATATTGTTATGCAAGTTAATGCAAAAGTAATGGATATGACTGACATCATTGGTGTTGAACTATCTAAACCTGTTTTTTGTCAATTCACAAAAGGGGCTTGGACATTGGCTTGTGTGATGTTGCATGTTTCTTAATTATGTGCTCATATTAAACGGTGTTTGTACCAGTCTTTGGCCAGATGTATGTAATAGAAATGTTAATGTGCTAGATGTAATCACCAGAGGCTTAATCCACTAGGAATTGCATAAGTTGTTTTGGTGTCAGTCAAGATACTAACTACCAAAGAACTTTACGTGTTATTCATAAAGCCAACTTACGCTGTTTGTAGAGATAGATGCTGCAAGTGCAGTATGTTCACAGGAGCCAGCGGTGTTTGTGATTGCATCTTAGTTCATTACATCTTAAGCCAATCATATTGACTCTTATTGTTGAAATGACACACACAGTCTTCTGTGCATCACACACACGGTTCCACACAATGCACACCTGTTTAGTGTTATGCGTTGATACAACTTTACAACTCTAAAGCACGTGTAAAGTTATGGACAAGTCTGAAACACACTTTTCCTTCCATACATAAGCAACTATTTAGGAACTTAGGCTACAAAAGTTTAACTTTCTGTGTGTAAGAATCCTTTGTGAAAGTAGCCTCTGGATGTGTTGGGATATGTGCACTGCAGGGGAGTTTTCAAACTGTTATGTGTGAGACAGTCTTTTCTTTGAATTTCTGTGAGGCAGTCTGTTAATGAGGGTGCATAGTTGCATTAAAACTGCCACTGCATGAAAGTTGTCTTCATTTGATTGCAGATAGTAACAGGAGTAAGATGTCTACATCAGAGACCTGTGATATAGTGTACGTGTTGTTTGATAGATGAATGTGTGTTTTAACATCTGATGACTAGGAATGTGAATCAGATACACATGTCTGGCAGCTAGGAATTTCTGTTAAATAGGTATGTACGTGGTGACTAAATATGTCCTTCAACTTTTTGTTTCTTTTGACTAGGACTAACAACTATGTACTTCTTGATGATAGGCTATGCCTTGTCTTAAAGTATGCATTGTGGCAAGGCAGTGGTCTAGCCAGGGGAGAAGTTGACAGTGACCATGGGAACAACAAGTGAAACTCTTACCACGGCCTTGCCCCTGGGATCCATTGGGGGCCAAGCCCCTAGACCCCTGTGACATTTTGGTCCACTGGTATGAACTGTGACAAGGTATGTCTGATGATAGTGTACATTGAATGAAG
Organism: Holothuria glaberrima; assembly: GCA_009936505.3. Lineage (NCBI taxonomy): Eukaryota > Metazoa > Echinodermata > Holothuroidea > Aspidochirotida > Holothuriidae > Holothuria > Holothuria glaberrima. Next base: position 6,468 of record WURT03008977.1, read on the forward strand.
ATACCTCACTGAACAGGGTAAAGTATCAATGGCTGCTATGAATGTCATGTAGAAAGGCATATCTTATAAAGGCATGCAGTTATATTGCAAAACATGCTATGTCTGATGGGATTTTTTTTTTTTAGAAAGGTATCTCAACCATTGCTTTAGGTCAGTGGTTCTCAAAGTGGTCCCATTGAGAAGTCCCAGGTGGGTGCTACCGAATACATGAGGAATAGGAGGGCATTGAAACTGATTTGGGAGTCTCTGGCGGCTACGACACATCACTGTAGCGATTTAGGGCACAATAGGGCATCCAGGGGTTTGTTTCCTCTGCTAGTTCTTCCCCTTCACTTCTTTTTTCCCCTACCCTCACCCTCCCAGACCCCCTTTTCCTTCCCCAAAATAAATTTTGTGAGCAAAAATAATCCAAAAATGGCGTTAGAAATTTTAAAGTAAACTGAGAAAAAATATTGTGTAGTGTCTGACTATGAATGGTAGGTTGAGGGGAGGGGTAGGGGGAAAGGGGGCATTTGGAGAGTTCAAGATGGTTGAAGGGGGAAGTAGTCTAAAAAAGTTTGAGAACCACTGCTTTAGATAATAACTCTGTATATCTTCTCATCCATACAAAGGAAAAGAATAGATAATGGATTTTGGTTTTCAAAGCATTCTTTTTACTATCAGTTTTAGCCCACATTTCTGATGTACACCTTGTCCTTGTTATATGCAAAAGAGGTGTTCTAACATGCTAAGAGAAAGGATGCTCTATTTTTATCCCACTGACTTTTATAATCACCTTGGTTGAACCTAAATTTTTTATGCAAAATTTTCCTCTTTTTTTCAATTGTTTATTACCAAGGCTGTGAAAAAAAACTTTATTAGAAATGAATAACAAGTTGCACATAGGTATGGAGATATGTCACACTAAATATGTGGTAGGTCATGCATATGCGTGACTATTGATATGCAGGTTGCAGGGTTTTCCCCCTTTTACTTTTTTTGTGGGGAGAAAGTGAGGGGTGGATTTAAAGAGTCAGTTATCACTTCCACAATCTTGTATTTTGTAAGTGATTTCTTGTAACGAACTTGTCTCATCTGTAGCGTATTTACAAAAACTGATTTTGGAGAATGGATGTAAAGATCCTCATGCTGGTAGCCAGACAAGGTACTGAAGGGGGGAAAATAGCTTCCAAGAGGGGTGAAAGGGGTGGGGGCAAATGTGTAGAAATGTATTAAGTCAGTGGCAACTTCAAACCTATGGGGGCCAAAAAATTTTGAAGGCTTCGCCAACCCTGCCCACCCCCCTTGGCTACGGGCCTGAAGATCCTTTGTCGCTTGACATATGTTGCATATGTTAGGCTATTTTGCTGAGTTATAGCAAATTCTTCGAGTACTGTCTTGCTCAAAAGGGTCTACATCATGATTGACTCATCAACACTTTAACCTTTTGGGGTTGAAACCAAGCCAGCCCACTTAAATCCCACCTCCACTCCAACAGATTCCAGATGAATTTTTATTAAATTTTTTCTTCATTAGCAATGTTAACCTCATGTATTCTGTTATAGTCATAGGATTTAAGTTAATTAAATCATTGAAGTGCTATGTATGTATATATTTTATTGTATAAATGCAGAAGTCTCATACATGGCTTATCACAGTATTGGAAAGTACAACTATTATAGTATTCCATTTTGAATGATGCAAAAATAATGGTCGGCACGTGAGAGACAACTTTGGAATGTCTCCCAGAAAATTTGAAAATTGCTTTCATTACCCAGAAATATTTGTTACAAAATGAACATACGTTACGTTTTACAATGTAGCTTTATTGACTAGCTGTTGGACGCCACGTTGGACGAATTCTGGGCCAGTTGAAATTTTTATGCTTTTGAGTTATATTTCTTACTTGGTTTAACTCTTCTAATGTAGTCCTCTCCGTTTCCAGTTAAGTATTTCAGTGGTGGCTAGGGATAACTACCACCAGCCTGCTGATTTTTGTAAAAATGAGAAAATAATGAGTGTTGTTGTTGGGCACTTGTGTATGGTTTTCATCAGACAGACCAGTTAATTGCCACGGACGAAATGAGTTGAATGAAAGCATTATGGGATGCCGACTGGGACTTAATGAATTCGTCAGAGACATTTGGAAAATTCTTGTGTCTCCATTGTGACATTGTGACAAAACAGTTTAACATTCTTCACTTTTTGTATTTTTCTTCCCCTCCCCCTTTTCTGTTTTGAATGGATTGTAATTATTTGAAAAAAAATGCAAAATTCATATAAGTGTGTGTGCATGTTTTGAAAAATTCTGTAACTTAAGTTTTCCACATTTTTGCACATAAGTTATTATAGGTATATATTATGAAATCAAATTTGTATTATTTGTCAAATTTATGAGACTGAATATGACTCGTTATAGGTGATACATTGCGATGTGTCAACCTTTTTTCTTTTTTTATGTGGAAAATATATTAAAATGGTTTACCAATGACAGCTCCCTTCATGTTTCTTAAATTGATGAAGGTGCAATGCAGTCGTTGTGTGCTAAATTTAAATATTTTGCGTTTTTTACTTAATTCCTGTCCTGGATGTCGTTTTCAGTCTTAAATGATGCAAAAGTAACATATTTCGGTATCCCGACTCTTTCTTTTTTTTTTTTTGAACAGTTTTGAGGTAAAAAAACAAGGTGTTTAATTTATACCTAGTACTGTGTTGGGTTTTGGGGAGGATGTGTATCAATCATACATTGGAAAAAAAAAACTCACAGAAAGCTTGCAAACATGAGACTAGCAGGTGTCATTGTGTAGGCATATTACACTATATTTTGAATCTCATTCTCGTATGCCTGAGTGGATGTCAGTGGTACATACATGCCAAGAGATTGAACACACGAACTGCTATTCGACGAAGTCTTTTGTCCATGAAAGTAACGTGTTTTCACATTTTAAATGGTTTGACGAGGCTTTGGTCTTTAAAAGTGCCAGAAGTCTGGATATCTTTACTATGGCTATGTCATTATGTTTAAATCTTTTTGCAAATTATGGTCTTAATCGTATTCACATTTATACTGTACCAGTCAGAAATCGTTTTCATCAAAAAAGAAAAATCTGTAAAACATTTTTATTTTAAAAACTGAATCCCGTCGGGGTTTTTTCAAGACATGATTTGACCTGTAAATACATGTATGTATACCCTTGTGTATAAAAAAGGTGTTTCGTTATAACTACAACGCTTTGAATTTCACCATGTAGCATAGCACCACTTGGAAGACGTATTGTCTCTTAAACCCCCTTTATGAAAGGATGTTTTTAAGTTTTACTGTATTATAATATCCGTGTACTGTAAAATAAAGAGTTGGATGGTTCGACATTTCCACGGCTTGTTGCTCCCAGCAAAAAATAATATGTTGTATTCAACCCATACTAGAGTCAAGCGTCATCACACATTGAAAGAAAAAAAGTTGGTAAGTCAGAACTTTTTGCTTGTCATGTCTGTTTTTGTTTATTGTGGACAGTTATGTGTAGATACGAAGTATATATAAGGACTCCAGGGTGCTTGGCCATTAGCGTTGCATTGGCCCTACCCTGCGCCCATAGCTAGCTGTTTCGTTTGAAGAGAAACTTGCGGTGGCCCACCGTTGTACTCAAATGCTGTCTATGAATGCTTTTCAAATGCTTCCCCCCCCCCCTTCCCATTCCCTCCCAAAGATGTGCCTAGGTGGTGTGAACTACAAGGCAGAGGTTGAAAAGCTTGAAGGGAAAAACGTCACTTTCTTCAACCTTCGGTTACCATAAAAGCCGAAATACAAGGCCGTATTGTCCATTGTTCCTTTTTAAAGTTGTTTTATTGTCGCGTAGATAATTTTGAATTGAAAAAGTTTCTAAACTGCGTAGAAATAATTCTTACTTCAATTGATTCACTTTTCGGATAAATGATAATGTATACCGTAAAATCCAAGTTGCAATGTGCAAGATGGCCGCTCCCTTTCCTCCCAAAGGTCGTAAGCCGCCCGACAGCTCTCTAACGAACATTGTTATACTACAGCCCTTACCAATGAAAGGGCCTGGCCTACATGGGATAATATTTACTATGTTAAGGCTTTCTCGCCCAGGTAAACTGTAAATCAGCTCTTGAAATTCTTACGAAAGAAAGAACGAGTAGCGGACCAGGGTTCATACTGAACTAAGAATACCCAAATGGCACCTGACTAACTTTTGAAATGAAGCAACCGTTTTGCACCAAAAGCAAACTTCAAGTCGGCTCGTTCACTGGTCAGCCCGAGGAGACCTCCGTCCGACTTCGTCGGCTGGGCAATGAATTTTGAATGACAAGAACATGCCGAGTAGAAAGAAAGCCGGAGTATTTGGAGAAAAGTACGCATAACTCCAGCAGAAGTCGAATATCGAACCCACCCTCATGTGAAAGACATTGGTGCACGGCAGAGTAGTAATAGGCCCTGCCTCCGAGTGATGATGATTTGTGCTCAGGAAAAAATGGCCCTACATATTTATTAGCTGCAAGCCTTGGTTATGAGGCACTTTTCGTAGTATTTTGAACATGCCCTAAGTGTGTATAGACCTTATGCATATTACGTCACAGGATAGACAGTGCACCCTCTAGTCGAGACAAGCGCGTATCATTGCAACGCACACCAACGAATGCTGACAGTTGATTTGTGTTCCGGTGACTACGCACGAAAGTCTATTCCGCGCGCCTGTGCATTCTATGTCGTGTTCTGTGTGCAGTACGCCTCGTTGTTTTGCCGCCAAAATGACGTCGCGTGGCGTCCGTGTATAAGAACTATTGTCACGGTATTGTTACCCCAATCGTTTTTCTTTCCGAGTAGCCCTATGGAATTTACGTCTCGCTCCATAAGCAGCTTGTTGCCATTAAATACTACAGCTCCTACTGCTCAAAACGTACAGGTTATAGTACTAGCCAACAGTTTGACAATCGTGAACGAATTACATAAAATTATATCATGATGGACATAGTTTGACCCTGTTTCTACGAGTTGCCAAATTTAGAGTGTAAATCAATGGTGATATAATTGACGGTAAGCTACACCTGTTAATGTCAGACCGATGTCAATGAACACCTCTCGGGTGACAATTTACCCACATGATTGATACCATACGTCAAATGTGTGTTATAAGGAGAACTACAATTAAAATCAACCAAAAACTATCACTTCGTTAAAGTAGTTGCATGCGTGCTCAAGAATATTAAACAATACATGTTTTGCCTTTTCTTTGTTCGTTTTGAAAGGAGAAATTAATATTGCATTTTGGGTACGATAAAGCATGTTATCCTCTACCACCAAAAGTCGCCTTACATGATTTTACTCTAAAGGAAGACAGATTCCCCAATGAAGTACCCAACTTAGGCGAAGTAAAACCCCCAAATTATCAAATCTTGGACAAAACCCCAAAATTTTCATATTTTTCCCAACAAAAACCCAAATCTATCAAATTTTCTGTAATAAAGTTGCTTTTGTGATATTTCCGGCTGCCCGCCACCTTTGTCGGTACTTCAGGTTACTGCCACCACCCCGTCGGTGAGCCTGGCCCCCTATCGGGCAAATCGTGACGTCACCCCTTTTCAGATTCCACAAGCAGCTAGTCATTTAATCTTCTAAGACTCTAAGACATATGGGTTTAAATGTTGGCGTAAATGTTAGAAACTTGCAACAAGTGTCTGAGTGTGTTTGGCAAATTCTGACCATTTACACCAACGCTCTGAGGTCTCTCTTTCCTCCATTGAGTTTTGTTTCAAGTTTCTTCTTCACATAAAATACCAAAAACTTGCTACTTTTAGACATCAAAAGTACTGTCCTCGGCATATTCCTTCGTGAAAACAGTTCTGATAATAAATACCTATAGCAGGCGGTTGATATTTGGGTACGATAAAGACATAACAATAACAACTCCCTACCTATACCAATGAAGACATGTTGTTGGTATTTTGTTATCTAACTTCATGATATGTTTTCCTGCAAGAAGACATATCCTGTATCATAAAGTTAGATAACGAATTCCAGTTTCACTTTCGATTTCTTTGTCATCTTACTGGGAGACTGCACTGTACAAAATAACAAAACGTGCAGTGTTCTTTGCATTACAACAATATCCGAGTCCGTGACATTACTAAGGCTTGACTTGCCACAAGTCTGCACTTTTGGAAAATGGCAGCTCCCGTGTGAGACTCAGATAATGAAGATATCTGAATAAGAACGACATTCGGTTTATATGAAGGCAGTTAAAAGTTTGTTTTTAATTCCCACTTCCCACTGAAATCTGAAAAATTTTATGTTGTCAATGCAACCAAAATGTGATTGTTTTTTTTTTTCATCT
>WURT03008998.1:0-16518 GCA_009936505.3 Holothuria glaberrima
ATTTGCAATATTGAAACGTGCTTCAATATGTCAACCGGCCTGTGGGCCTTCTTTATGTTAACTATATTTATTGTATGAAGCATACTTGGATTTCACTACTTAAATATACATATATATATACATATATATACACATATATACATACATATATACACATATATATATTTATATATATATATATATAAATATATATTTATATATATATACCGAGCATAAAAATTGTCCACCATTGCTATCTTGAGATATCGTGTTCAGAAGCATTTTTAAAGAATTTCGTATTTTCAACTCCGGTGACCTCAGATAACCTGTGGTCTCTATTAAAACCAATAGGGTTCATCTTCTAAATGTAACGCATCCACATGTCAACCCAGAGATACAGTGTTTACAAGATTTTTGGTTGATTTCTTTTATATAAACCCTGAAAGTACTACTTCCGAGTTTAATGTTTAGATCTTTATGACACGTCGTGGCATGACACAAGCGAGAAAGTAATTTCAACGAAGTTTCTACCGAATTGAGAACTGATTATGAGTAATAAAGACTTAACGTTTTAAAGAAAGCAGTCTAAGTTTATGCATACATGTTATTTGCTACCCAATGTGACAAATATTTTATTTTCCTTCAGGGCAACTATTGTTCAGAATTTCGAAACCTTTTGGGTTGACTTTCGTTCGCAGATGGTACAAGATATTACAGGTAATAAACACCATATCTCATGTTTCGCTCGATAAACTGCACGGCATTAAATGACAGATGATGTCCTGCACGTGCAAAGACTATATACTTTAATGAAGCAAATAATTCAACGTAGTATTCAAGTGTTAATTTCGAAATAAGACAAAATGCACTAAGTCAAGTATAAAAATTTCGACTAGAAAGTGTCATCAGACTTCAAGTTCTGAAAATAAGATTACTAACTTTAATGTTCCATTCTTTGCTTTGTGAAATATTGCTTGCGTTTTTAGTGTCGAAAACAAATATAACTTATACTTAAACCAGTATTTCATGTAAATTTGTACTATGGCTGTATAGTATGAAGCGTTACTTAATAAATATTTGTATTTAAATTGTATTGGTCACACATTGTATAGTTCTCTTTTCTCTTTACAATCCTACCAGTTCAGCCGGGACCACCCACAATTACCTGTCCTACGGACATTCGAGTACCTGTGCTACCCGGTTCTAGTGGAAGCACTGTTGCATGGATAGCACCAACCTGTGTGGATGTAACAAATGGGCAGCCTCTCGTCGTCAACTGTTCCCCGACCTCAAACAGCTTTTTCATCATTGGCGCAACTCTAGTGACTTGTTTTTGTACCAGTCCACAACAAGCGACGACATCATGTGGTTTCGTGATTACCGTGGGTGAGATTGTCAAGTCCCATGAGTCGTACACAAAATCGAATAAATCAGTGCTATCAAATATATTGTCTCCATCAAATGAAGTAACAACAGAATCCCTGTAGTAACTTGATTGGTTAGGGTTAGGATAAATGCTGTCAAATAAATTTAGTCCCCCAACTATTGAAGTAACAACAGAACTTCTATGGTAATGAAAACATATATTATGGGCTTTTACGGTAAAAAGTGGCGAAAAGACAGAAAACTGTTTATCAAGTGGTTTTATAAATCTCTGATTAAATTCAGGGTACAGTTATACTGTATGGCCAGTTTTCTACTTGGGTAGTCTAGGCAAAATACCCCACACAAGATGTTACATTCTTGTTCCATAAATTTATAAATTTAATTACTGACATTCGAACGAGAACAACAAACGAAGAAAAAAAAAGTGGAGGAGTCTTATCTGAATGCTATCAACAAAAGTTTCCTCCAAAATAAGGTATATGATCTAAATCTATTGTCAATGATAGGCATAAGTGAGCAAAACTGTATAGTGGATAGTCTCTATCAAATCCTATTAGTATGACTTCACTTTAATGATTGGTGTCATACGTTTCATTCAGACTAATCGTTACTTTTCTAGAATCGCCTCCAGTAATCATCTGTCCTTCAGTAATGCAAATGACAGCCCAAGGAAACAACGTTGGGGCATTTGTGACGTGGAACGCACCATCTTGCATTGACGCAGAGGAAGGGTTACTTGATGCAACATGTGACAGGAATTCAGGAAGTTTCTTTATTGCACCGCAGACTATAGTAACTTGCACATGTACTGATATGGATGGCAGTGAAGCTACATGTGATTTCATGGTTGACTTGGGAAGTAAGTTTTTGTATCCTGCAAAACCTTCACGAATAGGCCTACACAGTTTCGAGGTAGGTAGGTAGGTGTGAGGGAGGCGGGGGTGTCAGATCAAGGCATTTGATGAAGAAGATATGGACTTTCTGGTTAAATACTTCTTTCGTTATTAATTGCTATTGAACATCTTCGGTGTTCTAAATCCCAGTATAAACCATTCAGTTATCATTGTGCCCATCAAAATGATATGTCATTTCGAGAAACGCTGAAGTGAAGAACATAAATGCTTGATTCCAATGAAATGTCATTCCCAGTAACGCTGAAGTAAAGCCACTAAATACTTGATTCCAATGATATGACATTCCGAGTAACGCTGAAGTAAAGGACCTAAATGCTTGATCCCAATGATTTTAATTTTGTGAGTACTGCACAGCAGCCGAGGGCTATGTTATCTGGCCCCTCTGGGCGGTTCCCATAGAACCCCATCAGGGCCCTACTGCCGGCCACTAGGCCCAACTCTTTCATGGGAGCATTTCGCACTCCCCTGATACGTTTGCCGCAGTTAGTTATTTTGTTCGAAGTTATTTCCCACCTTCAGAAATGAAAGTCCCATCTGACCACCATGACATTATAGATGTTCAAGATGTCTTTGTTATTAAAGATGTGCACTTATCGTCAACAACGAGCTTTCGATTTCAGGACGTAAGAGCTACAGGACGGAAATCTAAAGGCATGCGCAAGCAGCGTCCCGTCCTGGTATACAATGCTTTGGAATTTTAAAGAACCGCAGACGAAGGCTCGCACAGTTGAATGAAATCACTAAAAAAGTGTTGTATTTGTTACTTATAGATGTTATTCACTGACGTCACAAATACATGTGAGAACAACGTCGGCCACGTTGGATGTCAAACTTATCGCGGGCAACATGTACTCTTGTGTACAAGAAGTATCGGTCAAAGCTTTAACTGTTTAGTGCCTCTTTTTCAAAGAAATGGTTCCTTTATGGCATTGGTTGTAAAAGTTTAGGCCTAATTGTCAAAACAAAAATCACAGGTCCTACAATTTTACTAACGATTTTCAACAAATATGCGACGTAGAGCTAGAATTTCTGAGATTCTTAAAACCATATATTGACCCGAAGAGTCCACATACTAAATTGTACCAGGGAGGTGTTAGACCTGATTGTGCAGTACTCACTTCATATTCGGTGAGGGATTAAAGATATTTCGATTGAGTTTTTGTTTGTGATCATTACGAAGTTTTAAAACCCAACACGTGTAACGTACACGCAGGCTTACACAGGGCCGCAGGCAGCGGGAGTACGGGATAGCTGCTCCCCGAAATTTCCAAATTGTACGTAAAAATTGGCCTCTAGAGAAAAAAATAGGAAAATGCTGAAAATTTTACTGTCCTTATTACGATTTTAAGCCCAAAGAACTTGGGAAATCGCATAGAAGGGCTCCTTTTACCCAAATTTTTTTCCGTTGAGGTCCCCGGCTACCGCCATGCACCCGTTCTTGTGCGGGTTTCTCTTCCTGGTGAAGGAAACCTTTTCCTTCTACAAGACACACAGCTTTTATACACCCTAGTATACACAGGCTGAGGAGAAAATAGCCTGTTACTACTATCCGTAATTATAATCTTAAACTCAGTGAGCTCGGAACGTAACTTTTAATTTTAAATCAAAGCTACATTTGTTTCTAAAGTATGAAATTTAACAAGAAGAAATGATCAGATGCAACTCACAAGATCTGAAATTTGTCATTTCTCCTCACCTGGGAGGCATTTTGACCGAAGATTTTCTTGCAATGCTTACGCTTCGGCTACGCGCCAACCGATGGTGGTTCCCTAAGGGACGTGAGGGAGCAGCCCTGACCGACTACCGGACTTGTGCCATGCTACGTCCAAAAAATCAGTAATTATGTAAAATTTCATATCATGTAATCACTTCAAAACTTTACCAAAGATAACACTATTTTGGATCTAGGAAGCATACGAACAAGAAAAATTTCTTAAATAGTAGCTTGATTCGCGAAACAAGTGTTTAGCTTAACATGTGTTTCGGACGAAGACTCTTATTTTAGTTTTCGTCCAACGCACACGGACGTCAGCGCGAAAACGTGTTTTCTGTTTCGTGTTTCGCGTTTCTGTCGTCCGTGTGCGTTCGGCTTAAATAATGAAGATTCCTAAACATATAATCAGTTAAACGCTTTACGAAACTTTACTAAAGGTAGCAAGCCACCTGACATAGACAAAAATTCCTGAAAGAGTAAGGGTGTCGTCCTTTCCTATTAGACATCACATGTTGCCTAACGTCCAGCCAAAAAATAGGGGGAATATCACTAAATGATGACAACATGTAAAAATTTAATCAGTTCAATGATTTCAAATAGAACACTGTTTTGTACATTTTGCACGCAAACGGAGGCGATGTCACTCAGCAATTGAATTTAATTTTGTTTCTACATGTTTATTGGAAGATGACTTGCACGGATTTTAATTTCAGTAACCAATCACCGAACTTTTAACCCGACACTGGCGGATCCAGGGGTGGGGCAACGGGGGACATGACCCCACCCAAAGGCAAGGGCGTGGATCCATCTCCAAAAGTGGGGGGGGGGACTTTTCACTATTTGCGAATCGCTATCCAGGGGTCCCCTCCCCTTTGGAAAATTTTTGCCCACGTGAGGTGGGCTAGATGAAAAATGGTGCTACATTTGGAGTTAGATTTGAATTGAATATATCACCAAGAATTCCTACTTTAGAGGGATTTTTTTTCATTTTCCTTGCTTAAGTGATTTTTTTACTCAGTCCTCTGGGTAAATCAGAACTACACTTCGTGAAGTGAGTGAACAGTAAATTGTTAGACTTTTCACCATATTTGAATCGCTGTTCTGGGGAAGGGGTCTAAGGGGAGGGGACACCCCTCCCCTCTGAAGAAAAAATGAAATTGGAAGGTGTCTAAATGGCAAATGGTGCCATATTTGGGCGAAATTTAGCTTTTAATATGTAGTGTCAATTCGTAATCACTGTTTTAGTTTTCATCATTTTTGAAAAAAAGTGGGGGAGGGGGACTTTTAGGCAATGTCCCTCCTTCCAAAAAAGTGAGGGGGACGCGTCCCCCGTCCCCCAATGATCCATGCCCATGTCCAAAGTTGGCCCCCAAAAAGAAAATTAACTTCACAACGGTACACTTTTTTTGCACCAAATCGCATCTGAGGGCATTAAGTAATAAAAAAAGGTTCCAAAAGAGAAAGGGGAAAACCAGCTCCCCTTAAATCTTTCCCCATATCACTATACCACCAGTTTGGCCCCTCCCAATCGTAGGCTCTGGATCCGCCAGTATAACCCGATACGTTTTTAGAATCATACAATCACCTCACCTAAAATTTAGATTTCATGATTTTATTGAAGTAAACTAGCACCACTTCAAGTGAAAAAACTTTGTGTGAAATAGTTGCTTCAATATGTAATTTAAAATACATGCCGGCATAGGCGTACGATGTTCTTCTCAGCTGGGGGCTGAATGTTCTTTCATATCGCCGTTCTGGGGGATGGGGTCTGAGAGGTCTCATCCTCCCCATTTGGAAAATTTTTATATTTGAGGGTCCCTTGGATGCAACTCCGTGCGACAAATTGTGTAAATTTTAGGGAAAATTACTGCAAACTTTGGACATATTTTACACAGGGAATAAATAAGGGGTCGTCGACTTTACTTTGTAGGGGCGGACACATTTCCTCCCCAACCCCAACTCCCCAGCTTCCTACGCCTATGCATGTCAGCATGGATTATTAACCTTTTTTTCAGCTTTGCTACGTTTTTCTTGTCCATTATGACTTTAGCTAAAAACCGTAGCTCAGTTCAGGGGTGGCACTGATAGGGCCAGGGGACGGCTATTGAGAATCCCTGGTGTACACTGTGTAGATCTTGTGCGCGCAGTAAGTTGAACGTCCAAAATGGCGACAAAGGTAAAACCGAGCCCATTATGATGTCACATGAAGAACCTTTATGTTGTTTTCACCAAGGCAAACCAGCTAACAGTTGGTTTTAAGGTATTTCAAGCTAACATTTTCAGATTAGTTAAGGAAAGTTTAACGCCAAATGAATTATTTCAGCGAATGCAACAAACTGAGGAATGATTTGTTTCATTGAATCAGCATACGACACCTATATTTCTTGGCTTAATACAGAATCAATCGTAAGAGGGATTTAGAAAACATGCATACTGTCACGAGGCACCCTGTGATGGTGCAACGTACAGGTTCGTCACAAACAACTATTTCACGAGCGTTGCTGCAATACGCCTCGAAACAAACAAGAACGAAATCATGAGCCCAACACACAAAGTTTCCGTTTTCTTGAACGGTATATAATATATTTAAATGAGAAAAGGTTGTCTTTTGCTTGTAAGACTTGAAAACAGATATATAGTTACGTAATAAAGTAATTTATAACTGAACCCCCCGTGCGCACGGAAACTTAAATTAATCTATAATTCTCCTTAAACTAACATCCTATAGCAGGCTGTAAACTAAGCAATGGCCATTTAACTCAATGTCCTTTTCTCCAAATGATTATCATAACATAATTTCTGTTCCCCTTTTTTGAGCGTCTTTCTTTTGCGTAGCTGCTAGTAAGTTCCTCGGCATTGCCTAGGGGTTGTCAACTCGAGTCATACTTGACAATGTCATACATGTAGAAGACACCATCTCAATCTCATCTTAAAACAGTCAGACCAATACCATTAAACTACAGTAAAACGCTGCTGACATGGTGTGGCTCGATTTGCCACTCCCTGGGTGTCGGAACAGGTTTACTCCAAGGTAGCCCTTGCGACTTAGATTCTCCAAACCAAATAACTAGCTCTCTTAACCACACGAGGCACAGTAATTTCTTGGTTAACCAAATACAATAAGAGATTTGCCTACGCCCAAGTCGTAATCTCATCGGAAATGCTGTACTCGTGCCCTCCACATTTACATGCAAATTAAAACACTTAGCACGACGCGAACCGTTAACAAAAATAAGAGGGAGCCCTCTTATAAGGTCAATTGTGACACGTACAGCATTAGGTGAACTTCAAGTCCATTATGTGAGCTAGCAAAATCAAACGCCACAGAGACGCATTCGTGCGGGCCAATGGAAATGCCATGACAACTACTTGTGCCGTTTTATTTCTAGATCGAACGTTAGATCGGTCTTAGACTGTTCTAAAAATCAGCAAGACGTAGCGGTCTTCGCACGCATAAACATCCAATTTTTGTTATGTATATCGTTCTCTTAATCTACCATCCTGAATAAAAAACTCCCTTATGCTATCACGACGAGTCAACCATACTAGAACGTACTCAAACTCAAGCCTCTACCATTAACCTCTAGGCTTGAGAAAATTATGACATGATTTCAAACAGATCATCCTACAAAACAAAAATGAGAAAAACACAGAAAGATAAAAACCATCAATTTTGTCACCCTTGAGGATAGTACCACTTTAAGTTTCGGGAGAGGATGATATAATCTTTGAATACTGTGCCCTTATCAAATGAACCATTTTTGCTTGAGAGCTGGCATTTGTAGTGACAAAAGTAATGTTGATTTAATGCGGCCTAGATATTGAATCTTTTCAAATGTACTGCATATAATAATAAGGCATAAGATTAAGGTAATAAGGACGTTAAAACCGCCAAATTGTGTCAGTACTGAAAGCGATAACTGTACTCACGACTTTGTGGAAGGTGGGGATCTAACAAAGGTAAATATCACAAGTTGGCGTGAAGTGTGGTAAGAACAATTTTGCTACAACTTTTTCCCATATTGTCTGAATGACAATTTTCGTGCACTTCATGTTGAATTTAAACAATCATTATGTCAACATCTCAGAAACTTACATGCATCATTGTGATAAAATCTTTTCTTTGGAAATTTCTAAGCTGCAACTTTCCCTTCTGTCACCTTTACGTAGGGACATCCTTGAAGGATAAACGTATTTATATCCACACAGATAACATTAGGGTGACGCACATTCATATCATGTATCTTAAATTTGAGATACCAATATCTCTTTAATTTTATTAAAAAAAAAAAAAAAAATATTTATTTCAACGTAAAGTTTATTAGCCTTCAATTTGTCACAAGTTGCACAACATGCATTTGCTTCAAAATTAGGAGGAAAATTGGGACTTTTCGTTACCCAAAGCAAAAGCTCTAGATGCGAATTTGCTCATGACAAATAAAGAGCATTTCGTCCCTTTATGGTCTTCTGCAACAACCACTTTAACTTAACAGATGCTTTAGTAAGGACTATCTCAGATTAAACCTGCCCCAGGGTGTGTAAAAGACGGTATAGAGTTCGTCATGATACTTCTGTGCCTCTTTTGGTTATCTTAAGAAATTTCGTTCTTATTCTCTACAAATTAAACCATCATTCACCTAGTTCTTAGTGTAATATTAAATTTCAGCTTGATGTCACTAGACTTGCCTGATTTGTGTAAAGTTGCCTTATTTTAACCCACCTCTACGGATTATATGTTGCTCACACAACATTGATATAAATGTAAAATTTTATACATTTTCAGATTTAAACACTGGTCCGTCTGTGAACTGTCCACCGCCAGTACAAGTCAGTTCCGTCCCTGGCAACTTTGGTAGTACTGTTACATTTACTACGCCAACCTGTTCTGACGCAGAGACCTTGCCAAATTTCCTCTTCATAACATGTAATCCACAGTCAGGGACACTTTTCCCGATTGGCACCAACACGGTTATTTGTTCGTGTACCGACGAAGGAGGACTCATGGACAGTTGCATGATTCCCGTAGTCGTAACAGGTACTTATGGGGTAATGAGAACACATGGTAGATTAAATATACTAAAATTAGAACCGTTGATCTTTCCTTCAGTCCCTTTTAGTTCGACTGTCAAATGTTAGTGACAAAAATTTAAGCGATGCTTGAACCATTCCTAATTTATATTCCAAGACAAACTCGAAGTACATGGCAGGCTTTCATGTCTCCCTGATTAGCTTGATAATGCTAATGGCTGCACTAAGTTATCAATTTTTGTCGCGCGTCATCTATACTGTACGGTGCTGTAATGTACTGTACTGTAACTTACAGCACTGTGCCACACTACGCTACCCTAACGCTACGCCACGCCACTCCGCACATTACACCACAATACTACACTACACTACACCACACCAAACCACTATGCAATACCAGGAACGTGGATCCATTTCCAAAAATGAGGGGGGGGTTACTACCTGCGTATCACCGTTCTGGGGAGGGGTCTATGTGGAGGGGTTACCCCTCCCCTTTGGAAAATTTTTGCTCACGTAAGGTGGCTAGATGCAAAATGGTGCAACACTTAGTGCTAAATTTGAATTGATATGGCACCAAGAATATCTACTTTTTAGGATTTTTTTTTTTATTTTGCTTGCTTAAGTGAATTTTTTACTCAGTCCTTGGGGTTAATCAGAACTATACTGCGTGAAGAAAGTGAACAGTAAATTGTTAGACTACATATAACATTAGCATTATTACTCATATCTAATGAAATTTAGATATTTAAGTGATTAGGACTGTGCATGTCAGAGCTTTTTCGAAAGTCTGATAGAGGTGATAATGGTAGATATCTTTTCATTTCACCACTGTGGTGCACCTTGTCCCTGCAGCTGGCTAACAAATTTCTACGGTTGCATGGTAGTCAACTCTCAACAAACCTTTCCAAATTTCCCTTTAACTTTACTAGCATTAGTAAGTTTTAGTAGTTTTGGTAAATAGTGCGATTGACGTATTGTGACACAGAACCGACGGCAAACTACGAGGACATCACGGCCATTTTTGACGTCGGCGTTAGTAATTTTTGAAGGACTTTACGACGATGTCGCTAATTTCGAGCAAGGGGTAAAATCCGCAAACATGGAAGTGGGGGGGGGGGTTACCCCCTTTGAAGAGAAAAAGAAATTAGAAGGTGTCTATATGGCAAATCGTGCGATACTTGGACACAATTTAGCTTTTAAAATGTAGTGTCAATTCGGAATCTATGTTATATTATTTACACCTTTTACGTAAAATGGTGGGACCCTGTCATCGTCATGTCTCAATCCAAAATGAGTGATCGTACTGGCTGATGCTCGATAGGTATCGTCAAGACGTACGATTATGAAAAATTCAATAAAAAATCATCGTTTTTTGGCGATGTTCAACCTAGTAAAGACCACGTTATTTTTTCGTTTGCGCTTAGATACTTCGCTTATTGAAAAACAGTTGTAAATACTATCAAAATGTGCTTGAAAGTATTGATTGGCGAGGTCATTTAGCTAAAAGCTGTAAGGGGTGTACAGAAATGTCACAATCCATTCCCTTTTCGCTACTCGCACTAGAATCAAATCGCTCTTTTTTGTACCTAAGCTTTATTGTTATTATCATACGAGTACTGTACTTGTTGAATTATTGTTAATTGATATTCTATATTTTAACTCCTTATTCATCACAGTTTTAGTTTCCATCATTTTTGAAAAAGTGGGAGGGGGGACTTTTTGGAGATGTCTCCCTTCCAAAAAGTGAGGGGGACGAGTCATCCCGTCCCCCATGATCCACGCCCATGTACAATACCAGTACTATAGTCTGATAGTGTCCAGGTAACAATTATAAAGGGTCCGGAAAATTTTACTCCTTCAGGAATATGATCTACATTTGCTGATCTTCCATGGAATTGTTTACTCCCTCGACGACTGTCTTCCCGATAAATTGAACGATGGTCTTTTTATTGACAAGCTCTTTTGACAAACTCTTGTTATGTTCATACCATAATCGGTAGAAGCAACTACGAACCTCTTTGTCACACAGAAACACATCGGCGGTGCTTTCGTACACGCACTGTCAGAAGTGTAATGTGACTCACCACACATGCTATAAATTGTGTGCTGCCTGTGATTTTAACAGTGGGAGTGTTTACAGTGTCTTTTAAGAGCGGCCAATATGATAATTTGAATCGTGATGTAAAATAACTAAAAAGAACTGTGTAAAATCCTGACAGATGGGATTCTAAGTAAGAGTAGGCCCCAGTTTCTTTGCCAAACCTGAGAGTTGTTTCCAAAAAGCATTTTTTATCACGTTTTAATAGTTTACTTGATGCTTCCATACATTCATTGCATTTTGTAAAACTTTGTCTGTAAGCTCCATTACGTAAACTATGTGATTATACGTTTCATAATGACAGCTTAATACTGTCAAAGTCACCAGACGTTAAATGAATACGTTCGATTGGATCCAGAAGCTTTTCGTCTTCTGCACTGACACTGTGGAACTTCCTGTTACTCAAGAAACACTACTTCACTTGTCCCTTATTAAATAGAACACAAAAATTTTACGCTCCGTGGGCGCTTTGGATATCTAGCAGGGCGGTTCTTACTACTTTAGGTGCTGGTTTTTGTTTTGTGTTTAAAGATCTTATTCAGAGGCAAACAAGGGTCTTGCAATCGACTCAAGAGTGTAATGGCAGGTAAGCTAGATTTTAATAATATTTTTCTATGGAGAAAACGGAGCGGAAAATGGTTTTTTTCTATTTTTAATCATTTTCTGAAAACTTTATTATTTTTGGATAAAACTGAAACGATAAGGTCACGTGATTTCTTCGATAAGTCAACTGTGACGTCACCGGCCGGAGTCGGGTCGAGCTAGCTTGAGCGCGAACGGCATGCACCGCAGCCGTGTTCTGCAGTGTATCTACAGTAGCTAGTATGTACTACAGGTCTACTGCTACTGTACTTTTCACCTGCATGGTGATTTGAAATTATGAAGAATTACATAGTAGGGGGTTATAACGCTACAGAGAATATCCCCTGTGATCAGTTTTTTTCCGGCTTCCAACTGGCAGAGGTAGGGAATCTCGTCGTCGGGCTTGGGTCAAATTTGATATCCGGCCTTAAATGCACACGGGTTTTCTCAACGTTCACCGCCGTAGATATACTGTACTGTATGTGATGCGTTAATTTTCACTCTGTCGTACGTGTAATACAGGGCCAAATAAGCTAAATGCACCAACCCAGCAACATTTTACAAGTAACGTTCTTCAAATTTTCATCTAAAACTTTTACCTCCGTCCTTGAATCCGCCCTAATCCTTTCGAATTATGTGTTTTCTTTAGATTGGGGTAGTATTTACGCTGTCCTTGCGTCAATTTAAACAATTTTCGCCGACTTTTCAAAGCAATGCGTGAACGTCGCGATAACTTGTGTGATCAGAGTTTAAACAAGGTACTACACCTGTTGTTAAACTCCTATGTCACAGTAGTAGCATGGTGGGTTGTAATTTTGCGTACTGAGACAGTTAATTGGCCGTGGCAGAATAAAAAAGGAACATTAATGTTAACTGCTGTACAACTTGATTAGACTTTGTCTACAATTTAGGTTATTCAGTATAAATGTTCATCGTGTCTCTCTTTCAACAACAAGTTACCGGTCATTGATCTACCAATTTATCCAAGGTTTATGCTGAACGTACAAGCCCGTATACCCATGCAAACTGCAGTGCACGACTCCGGCCAGTGACATCATACACTTGACGTAGGCCACGCCCCGTTTTCATTCTGTCATTTCAAAATACGATTTTTAGCTGTTATGTTGCATTTTCAGCAATGCTAAGGGTCACTTCGAAAATTTACGGTGTGTGTTACACAGAACAAACTGCAGTTTCTGCTCACTCCGAATGAGACGAAAATGCATTTGCTTCTGAATAAGACCTTTAAGTATTTTTCTTTCCTATCCTCCATCTTGATTTTGATGTTTTACTATTTTGGTTTTATTGATTCTTATGAATTTGCTTCTACTTTGTGATTAACTTTGTCATTGTGTTTAGGCTTTAAGATTTTCGCTGTTTTACGTTATAACGCGCCTTTGATCATTTCTTATGTAAATAATTGTCCATCGTTGTTATCATGTTTTCATTATTGAAGGTAGTTAGAAAACTGTAGAGGGTCAATTCGCTGAGCAAAACGTTGCACAGTCCAAAGAGTCACCAAACGCATACTGACTCCTATTCCACTTTTGTTAAGTTCGTGGGAAATTGCTTTTGCAGAAGGTGAAATATGATGAGTATTCACCAATTAACAAATAATTTCACTTCTTTCAGATGTCAATCCACCTCAAATAGCCTGCCCTCCTGACGTAATAATTCAGTCACAGCCAAACAATGGTGGTAATTTTGCCTCGTGGCCTAGTCCAACATGCGTGGATTTTGAAACCCCTAATGATGTGACAGTCATATGTGATCCACCATCGGGGGCTTTCTTCCCGAACACTGGCGTTAACGTTGTATCCTGTAATTGTACTGATGGCAGTGGTAGTGTGTCAAGCTGTACACTGACTGTAATCATACAAGGTAACAAAATCCAATTCATTAATTGTTGTCTGATATCGTGTAATATCTTCACTTGAAGAAAATGAAGAAAATAAAAATCACGGGTTTAGTAAATGCTTACGTAATGTGTTTAATAAATGTCAAAGAGTCAAAATTGTCATATTGCGGACATATTAAGAAACAATTAAGATTCCTTTATTTCATATTGCAGCAAAGTCGGGGGATATCTTTCCGAGGAAAAACATTCTTTATCACCAACGGTCACTAACGCAGAAAAATTGTGTGCAATAACAGTCAATCATGGAGCTATAAAATGCAGACTTTATTACTAAAAACCTGATTGCTACACTATATATATATATATATATATATATATATATATATAATGTTTGGGTGCTTTTTAGCATTTGAAGAGAAAATTACAATCTTTAAATATACTTCAAACTCCAATAAAAGACAGTCTTAACTTATTTAACAATCTTCAACAAAAGGAACTTTAAATGAGTTACAATGATTTTTACGATATAGTACAATCCTAAAATATATGACAACTTGAACAATCCTATATACGTCAACCTAAATCTTGAAATATTTATGACAATCTTAATTATAACAATCTTTTTTGTATGACAATTTTAAAATAACTGGTTATCTTAAAGTACATTACAATCCAAAATATATGACAATCTTTTTTAATTAAATTCTAATCTTGTATAGTATGTTACTAGCTTTTTATTTATCGCTTTCTTTATTCATACTTCAACTTAAGGTGCAGCTCAATGGTATAGCCTTACATATGGAAGCGAATGAACTTTATTTCTTGAACAAGCTTTTTTATATGACAAGCTGTTCCTGATACTTTTACACTTACCATAAGAATGCTGTTTAACAGTGCTGCAGGACTGGAGACCGGCCTCGAACTCGAAAACCGTCTCGGTTCCTTTCTTTAACGAGTCGTCATCCTGACTCGGACTCCGAAAGCAAGGAGCCGGACTCGGAATCGAACGCGGTCTGGAATAGTTTGGACTCGTGACTTGGCTGAAAAATTACTGAGACCAAGCTTGAGGCAGGCAGAATTTTATGTTCCTTTTATGCACTTAATCCGTCGTCATGGAACATTAATAAACCATGCAGCGCCTGTGCAACTCCCCGAAGTAGTTACGTCATTGCCATTGCATTATGGCTGTCTGCAATATGCACTTTCTAGTGTAGATGATATCGTAACACAGAACAAGACTGAATGAAAGGCCGTAAACCAGGAATTGCGATATACGGGAAATTGGGAATGCAAAGGGAGACATTGATAAAACTGTGGTAGCTAGTGGTTACAATAGATGTTGGCACTCTGGTAACCACAGAGAATTACATATGAAGCCTACGGCAGACAGATTCTGGAAATCGGTGTGATATTTGTACAAGCGGGCAAAGTCGGCACAATTGTCCCTGCGCAGTGGCAATTTCCCCCTTTTTCGAAATGCAGAGGCATAGGCAGTATCAAAGAGTGAATGCAAGTACGTCGTGGTGATACTTCTGCTGCTCTCCACCTTTGCAGTGCGGCTGCTTCCCAAACTTCAGCGAGTAGTCAGAATGCTGGCAAAGCCAAATTTCAGGGAAAGCAGGCCGAAGATGTTAGGTTTTTATCAAAAGTTTGAAAATTCTGGGTTTTTATTAGAGAAAACTTAAAAAAATGGGATTATCACACAAAAAATCGAAATTTTTGCTTTTAAGTTTTGAAGTGATGTGATCTCCTTGAGAGAAAAAGAAATAGCGGGCCGTAAGTGTGACTAGTCCATAACAAGAGCTAACTTATCGCATTCATTAATGTTTCTCGACAAATTTATAGGAAACTGGAAAACTTTTCACTTGAAACTTGCAAAAGAACGAGCAAGAAAGGTGAAGATAAACCAAAGGGAAAGGAAACTTTATAAGTATGATTTCAGTTGCAGATTTTTACGTGTAAATTGATTAAATCAGACCCGACGCCTGCCGGGGGGACTCCCTGAGATTTCCGAACCGTAGATGAAGGTTGGCTTACTTGAGAAAAAATGCTGAAATTCTGGAAGTTTCAGTGTCCTTACTGTGACTGTAACGTTCCAGGAACCTAGGATATCACATATGAGTGTTCTTGTTTTCCCAAATTTTCCTGTGGAAGTCTCCACCACCTTGGAAGTAAACGAAATGTTGTTTACTCATCCTGACGAATGTAACGTCTTTACTTGTTACACACAATACACCTGCATTTAAACGCAGGCTAAAGATCTTTAATATTGTTTCGTAAACGGTGACAAAGTAGGCTATAGTTTTATTAAATAGCGTATGATTACCTTTAATTGTAAGCTAAACACAATGAGCTGGTAAAATAACTTTTAGATTTGATCAAATATAGGCTTACTTCTTGAAATTTATTTTTATTTCTTAGCAAGAAATCTAAAAAAAGAGAATATGTAGATGCAACTTAAAAGGTCTAAAATGTGCTATTTACCCTCGTCTGGGAGTCATTTTGACCGAACATTTTCTCTCACGACCTACGCTAAGGCAGAGTCCTGACCGATTAGCGGATGATGGCTCCCCTGTACCCACATCGGTTGTCAGCCTTGTTTAGGGGTGTCATGCCGAAAAATTCAGGAAATAATTCCAATTTTTACACATAAAATTAGTTTAAACTAGGCCTCATCAAAAATAGCATCATTTTGGATCTAGGAAACTGTAGAGTAAGAGAAACTTCTCAAAGAGCAGGGGTGTCACGCCCTTTAATAACACTTGATCAAAAACAGAAAGTACTAAATAAAAAGGATGAAGATTCCAAACATATACCAGATCACACCTTGGCTGAAGATAGAATTATATTGCATCTAGGCCAACTTACAGAGTCAACAGTTTCTCTTGGGCAGCACCTCTTGCCTTACGCCCCTTCCAAAATAACGGTAAAAATCACTAATTAATGAAAATTTCTAAAT
>WURT03009009.1:0-16518 GCA_009936505.3 Holothuria glaberrima
AGAGTGAATTTCACCTGGAATAGAGTGAAAATTCACTCCAAAAAGAGCAATATTTCATTCCATGTGTATGGAATTTATTTTCTTTTTTATTCTGATTTGAGGTGGGAAGGGGGGAGGGCACAATTATCCTCCCATGTATGTAAACCCCTAGCATCCTTCTCTACCAAGATATTAGTACCAGTGGCAGTTTCACAGAAAAAAACTTTACTTGGGGATAGGGGTACACACTTGAAATGAGGGTAGGGGACAAAAATTTAATATTCTTTGCGGAATGCTGACCTAACTACTGTAAAAGTTTGTCTCCAGTTTGCACACTGCCTTAAAAATTGAAGGGAGCAATTGCTCTACTCCCTTGCCTCTAAGCTGAACCAGGGAGTTGTCAGGCCCTGACAACTCCCTGGCTGAACTGGGATACCAACTAGACTGAAGGTTCACAAGATTGAATGTTCAATAGACCATAGATCAGCTTGTCAATCTCCTTTGGGACAGAAGAAGGGGTAGGATTTAGTTTAGATACAGAATCAGGATTAGTATATGAAGGCAAGGATTAGCCTCAGGTCCAGAAGGATGGATGAGGGTTTTGCTTAAATTGAAGTCTAAGGTTTAGGATTAAGTTTAGGGTGAAGATCTTTGATGTAGTAAACCTTCCATCTATAGAATCTTCAGTCCAGTTGACCTTGCCCAGATGAATAAGTACTACTGAAACTACAGGGGTAAAAAAATCTTTCTTTTTCTTTGTACGCATATTAGACATTAGAATCACTGCCACAGAACTACTGTATGTCCTTGGCTCTTGTCTCTTTTCATAGTGACACCCCAGACAATGACAAGGTTATAATTTTTATAATACCCTTTTGTTGCTATGATAATACCCCAGACCCGTGTCTCAGAATTTGTAAAAATCCTGACACTTATCTAACAGTTAACTTTAGTTTTTACAGATAGCCTTGATTTCAGGAAGAGGATAACCTGACATACTTATCATTTCAGTGACTTCCTTTTGTGAAACTCAAACAGATTGCACTTTCCTCTATCGAAAATTCTGACATCGGATTTTGAGGGACATACTTAACTGTATTTAGATTTGCCTTAAACAGCCAAATTTACATCTTTTTCTGACAAATGGCAAATATGGCCTTCACTATTCAAATCAGCATCGCACTTAAAAATCAGCTGTGAGTTATGCCAGTAACAACCTGCGACCAACATGAAATGAAACTCGCACCAAGAAAATGTTCCACATTCTTTGTATCAGAATTTCAATCACGTCAAAGGAAAAACGAAAAATCTTATGTCACTCAAAGATAGTTAATGCACGAATTAACAAGAGAGTTGTTGAAGAGTGACGGCAATTAATGCCCAGAAAGTAATGCGGTTTCGTGTTTATTTGAATCCCAACATGAGCAAGGAATGTTTGTATTTTATCAAGAGAAAGAAGATAGTGTACATCTGCAATGTATACACCACTGATAGGTTTCCCTGTTAATAAATGATTCCTTGCTGACAGCAATTCTATATTTATTCTCTCCTTAAGCTCAAATACATTTGCACATAGAAGAATAAGAGCAGCTATAGTACAATACACTCACAATATGTAAAAAAGATTTTTTTTACAAAAATGTAAGATCAATTCACTATCTGTCTTCAAAATAATCAAGCAAGCCTACGATATTCATCTCAAGTTAAAAATACTTAAGAAAATACACAGAAATTACCAAAAATGCAGTAACTGAAGAATAAAATTGTAATACCTATGCCTTTTTAAAATTTCCAAAGTGACCTTTAGGAAACATAATAGCTGATAAATGCTGAGAAAATTTCCTTATGATTTTACACTCTATTTGTAAAATTTCATGCTTTTGATGACACTTAATATTTTTAATGGAAGCATCCCATTTGTTTTATTTTTTTTGTTAAAATGGAAATTTTTTGCACTTTTGTTTACTCTTATGAATACAATGAATTGAAGGTTTATTCGATGAGCACAAGAAATTTCTTGGCAGAGTTGTGGCTTGGAGACATTCTCACTCATGAAGTTATAATTTCAAAGGTTTTTGATGCTTATGATTTTTTATAATTTTTATGATATTATGCTTCTTGTCCATATTGACATTATCACTTGTATTCAATGAAAGGAGCTTTATCAACATTTTTGCCAACAAATGTCAAGATTTCCACACTCTGTTATGTCATCACACTACTCTACATTTACTGTAGACCTGAATTAAGTGTTTTATACCTTTTAAAGTTAGGACTGTACAGAGGCCTGAAATAAAGTTACTTCCTCAACACTGTATATTTCCAAAGACTCCCTTTTCTTTGTGGACACTCGGATCAGTGCTTACTGAGGATATTGGGTAATCCAGTCCTGTGTAGATATTGTCAAGATCTTTCCACTTTAGTTAAAAAAGCTTTAGTGTGAAATGAACACATCAAATAATTACTGCTATCAAATCTAATCTTTTCTGGACAAATTTCTAAATAATCCAGGGATGGGGTATGTTCCTCTAGACAGAGGCAATGTCCCCAGTTCTATATTCTCTCAGTAACATGAAATTTGTGTTTCTTTGCAACTGCAAGGGCACTTAGAGAACAAATAACACAAACAGGACATCAAAGCAAAATAAAACCGGAGAATTCAATCCAAACTAATGGCATACGGCTGATATTGATTTCAACCGGGATGGCACCTGGATTTCTGTTCACTCACACAGAAATGCCAATAATTGTTCACTGTTTTGAAAACTAATAAATAGCCTCTGCATTGGAAGCCATTGGATATTTAAAAAAGATACCGAACATCCAGAAGAGACAAGATAATGAAAAGCAAACTCGTAAAAAATCACTTGAAAGTGGAAAAGGCCATACGAGGCCGTATAACTGATTGCCTGTCGGGTGGATGTATGCATTATATTATACATAAAGTGTGAAACTTAAGTAGGCCACTGAATAGAGAGACCTTTCATTAATTACCATGAGGGCAGCAGACGTGATGCTGATCAGAAAAGTCTCTGTATGAGAGGATGAGGAGTGAGCACTTAAAATGAGCAAACAGCATCAGTACAGGCCAAAGGGTGAAATGTACCTCCCAAGTATACCTTTACTCCCCATCTCACACAGATATACTGTAGCATAACAAACACCAAGAGGAGATCAACAAATTTGGCTCCCAAATGAATTTAAATCAATGTGCCACTCTTTCAGCAAAATGCATACCTCACCTACACAAATGTTTCTAATAAAATTTCAAAACAAGATTTACATCTGTCCTGGATTTAGTCATGTGTGGGGAGGACCAAAACTTGTGCAGGTTTTGGTGCATTCAGTGTGCCAAAACTTCAGAAAACAACAATTATGAAATTAAATAGACATACTTCAGGGCTGGAACTAACCTACAGTACAGAACCAGTGGCAATTGCCGACAGTACCCTCCCTAGTTGCTGCGATGCCCCCAAAAATCGAGAAAACCGATGGCAATGAACTGCCTTACCCTTACTTGAAATTGCCGTCAGTGCCCCTTGGTCAGCTATCCCCAAGTTGTCAGGCAATTTCATGTTGAAAGGACATGAAGTAATTACTACAAAGGGTGCAACTTTTCACTTCAATAGTTTACTCAAGCAGAATTATTTCCATACAGTGACATGCCACTGTGATTGTAGCCGGCCTAATACACACAATCACAAACAAGCATTAGTGAATTCTGGGAAGCAATATGCATTGTATTGCATGTGTAGATGCATATTTGTAGTCAATACTAGGACATTACGTTATGCACCATCAGTCCAATACTGTTTGGAGAAAATGCATTGGTCCCCTGATAGAATTTAATGAATTCCCTTGGTGCCCTCTTTGGTTTATCAAAGCTGCCTTGGTGCCCTGCATTTTGGACAAAAATCCAAGGCAACTTTTTATGTGCCCTCCAAAAATTGCCTTGCCCTTCTCAATTCTTTAATTTGAGGCCTGATACTTTATGTCAGTTTCTTGTGCTCTGATTGGACAAAATTAACACTAAGAGAGAAAATTGATGTATCACATTTACTTGACGTATGTTGATTTCTTGTAACCTCATTGGTTGATCATGATCGCAAGTTGATTGCTATTGCTTTCACAGGAAGAAACTTTAACATCTGGAAATGAATGTGGTGCTTTCAATGGAATAAAAATGTCAGATGTAGCATGTAAGTTTGTAAAACTCTCATTGGACAGCCACTGTCACATATCATTTTCTTACACTCTGATTGGAAGGAGTTGACATATTTGACACTGGAATATATAAACTAACACATATCACATTTCATTTTATGTTTAAAGCATATATACTGTATTAAAGGTGTGTGTCTATCTAAGTTTTGATATACCAAACCGTCCAATTGTCAATTAAATTTGGACACAACCAGGACCATACGAAATTGACAAGCATCTTGCTCGGCCCGCCTAAGACCAAATCAGTATGGGTTTAGGGGTAAGCCAACTGTCCAAACCAATAAAGCTCTCAGGCCATCCAGGGCCAACCCAGAAAAACCTGAAGCAAGCTTTCATGGAACAAGTATACTGTAGGGTTTACAGTTTATCATGGTAAGCAAACTATCAAAGTACATACATACTTGGAAATAATCAGGGAGTTTACATGAAGACCAAATAGTGTTTCCTCTGGTGCATCTAGATTTTGTCTTAATTGCTCAGTTGAGGATGATAACCATGCTTTGAAAAGAGGCATTCAATTAAATACACCTATTGAATCGTCAGTTTCTTCAGTTTTCTTAGGTTGGGTCAGAAACAAACAGACCACCCGAAATATGCTGGTTTCATGACAGGTCAGACCAACCAACCCTATGTCCGAGATCACAAAGACCACTCAAAACTGACTTCGGTTTCGGGTGGTTTCAGTTTAGTCTTAGTTTTGGGCAGTCTGTGCACGAATTCATAACTTTAAACTTCATGCACAGTTGCAGGCTACAAAAGCCAAACAGCTGAAACAAGAATATACTTACCTGTACTATTCATACCAATCTTTTTTTCAAGGTTTGCTTTCTGTGGAGATCCAAAGTACTTTTATTGTATTAAAAGTAGGGATTAGTAGAAAGACAGGGTTTGTTGAAATGTGTGATTTCATGCTTGTCACAGCCTGCATAGCCAGCTGTGCATTCTCTCCCTCAATCAGTGGTTGTATCATGGAGACTAGAATACTTTAATACCAAACAAACCCTGCCCTGAATGGTATGGTTGCAGCCACTGTACGACTTAGATTTATCCGTATTACAGGTTTTGGAAAGAACAGCGTGGGTGTTACTGTATACATTTGAATGGTAGGATAATTAACTATAGATCTACTATGGATAAACAATGTTCAAATGATTTACAGTGTTTGTATGTCACGATTAATACTCAATTACTTCCCTCAGATAGCTGACAAGATGGGTATCACCCATACATCCTCTTAAAGGTGTGTGGACGTGTAAATGTCATACCTGTCGCTTTGATATAAAAACTATACATTAAAAATCTAAAAAAGTCATAATTCTTATCAAAATCCATCAAATATTGACCATTTTTCAAGACAATTGCTATTTTTGCACTTACATCATGAATAATTCACATTTTTACACGCACAGGTGGGAGAAAGTCTGAAGAAATATGCTTTGTGTCATCACAGGAAAGACACAGAAAAAATGACTCCTTATAAGTCTTCTGTTATGGCTGTCAAGTACTCATGTTGTACGCAACTTTACATTCATATCCATCATGTGAACAAGCACATTATTTCTATATGAGCCAATCAGGTATATTCATGACTACTGTAACACATGTTGGATCTATCTGTGTTAAGGTCCTCACAGTTGACTCCATCTTGGGTGGAAATCAAATAGCCAGCAAGAACACACACCAACACAGGGATATCCTGACCACATTTTCAGTCAATAATAAACAAAAGATTCCATAACAAAGGGAAAGGCAATTTTAGATAAAATAACTGTAGCAGATACTTTTAATCAAATATTTTAATAAGGAATAGAAAGAATAGAGGGCACTTTTAATTCAAAATACTGAATATGCATCTCTTGATTGCATTCCTTTCTTACTGTAGCACTTCTAAGCCATGTTAACCAGTTAACTGCAGAATTAGAATTTTGTAACTTTCATCCCACTGCGGAATTAAGCACAGTGCATATACATGCAAGACAGATATCCGTCATACACATAAGAGTGAAGTAAGGACATGACGGATATCCCTCACACCAGTTGACTGGTTAATGTTCTTGATCCTGAACAAAGGTTAACTTCAAATAACTCCATTGGGGGGGGGGGGGTCTACCAGAAACAGTACTGTATGCAAAAATCAACTAGTACAGACTACACTTTACTGTACCTACCAGGGAATTTGTGCATATGAAGCCACTGAGAATAACAATTCAACCATATTTGTGTACACCAGTAAAATACTAACTTCAATACTTAGCAAACAGTGTATCAGGGTGCAATCATATTGTGTACACAGATAACATAATACTACTGTAGTTGACATACCCTCATACCATAATAGGCTTTACTCTTAAATAGTAGTCATGCAGCAATCACTTCTGCAATCATAATGCTATAAGTATGAGTACACAAACAAACAGATTTGCACGGGCAAGTCATAAAATTTTAAAAGCATACAAAACTTCTTATCCTAACAATATTTTCAAAGTTCCACCAAGGACTTATACTATACACATACTAAATCCAATGAACAATAGACCTAACTTCATGTTACACTGTAGACAGTGGTTAACAAGAGTCTGTAAACTACTTTTTTGGGGGGGAGGGGGGAGGTTAAGACTTGATAAAGATGTAGGGTTTAAAAACTTGGTGTCTTTAATCATGCAGATCATCTTTGACGGTAGTTTTACTTGAAGCAAGTGACCATCCAAGGGAGTTGTCTAGAGACCTCCTAAGTTTTGAAATACAGAAAGAATTGCAGTGGGAGGGGTGAGGGTGAGGGGACTTTATCTCAACCCTGTCAAGTTGATATAAATGAAACTTTACTTAAGGAAGAGTCGGAGATAAAATTTTAGGGGATACTAACTAAAGGACGATGTAAGTCTTAGTAGGTATCTTCACTTGAAGAGGGAGCTATACAGTTTTAAGAGATAGTTTTACCAATAACACATCTTTCTGACAACCAGCTTAATCAGATAGAGAATTAAATATCACACTAAATGGTAAACTTCATGGTCAAACACAACAAATAGGCATTAAAGGACATATGCAGTTGTCCTTTAATAAGTCTTCTACCTTATTGTTCTCACAGCTCACAAGTATCTTTAATAACTTTTCACAACACAAATATTGCCATACAATGGTACAGGCTAACTAATGAGTTCTCCTTACACATTTATTTTAAAATGCCACATGATTGAAACAAACCATTCATGATTTTGCATATAATGACATGAGAAAACAGCATGGGAAGACTACATTCACCCTTTAAAGTAGAAATGTAAGGCTGAAACATTGGAGGACATTGCAACCTAGTTCACGAGAAAGGTCATTTGTCCTTATCCAGTGAGAAGGGTTTGCAAGGACATACATTTCATAATTTAATGCTTGTGGTAAAATTTTGAGGGCAAGATTTTAAATTGGTACTGTCATGTAATATACTTCATAAACTTTTTGTATGTGTCACGGAAGTACATCAAGATATCAAATGTACCGTATGAAGGAAAACTAAATGGCACCAAGTGCTCTTGCAAAAGCAAAAAGAGCTTAGTACAGTAGGCTATACCTAGATGGGGAAATGCCGCAACTGCTTAAAACAAGAAGACATTGGACAAAATTTTATTCCCATGACAACAAAGGAAAACACAAGATGGTGGATATCGTACATCACTGCTCGAGGGTATAAAGATGAGGTTTATGCTTTAATAAATTCTAATTCTTTTAATATTTGAGCCATTACTGTACAAAGGTACCAAAAGCACATATGGCACTGTAGTTTTGGTTCTAACATTTCAAGAGCACTGTAAAAGATCATCTGCAACATTAACATTTTTATGCAAAAATTTCCTAATCTGTTGTGACAGCTAAAAAATAAATAAATGCCACCAAATTTATGGCTGAGCTGCAAATTTTCAGTTAGTATTTCCATTCTGGATATTAAATAAGAACCATGCCAAAAAGAGTTCAAATTATCATGAAAGAATTTATCATTTGTGTGATAGCTTGCAAAACTAGGGTTTAAGTTAAGTCAGTCATGTTGCCATAGTAGGTATTGCAGGGGGCAAGGTAGCTTCAGGGAGGGGGAGAAGTACTGTATTTTCAGGGGGTGTGATGTGTTAAAATGTATGAAGCCAATGGTAATTCAAAATATTCTGAAGGCCAAAATTTTGGTAGGGGACCCCTTTCTCTGCCCCCTTAGATATGGGATTGAGTCAAGGAAACAGAAGATAAATCCTTACGGATGCAATTCACTTTCAGAAGTATGATTAACATTGATAGTGCACAAGAAATAAGCTGCATGGCAAAATGAAGCAATCATGTATTAAACATGAAACAATACTATAGGCTAAATGAAATTTGTAAAAGTGAAAAAAAAAAATTTGAAATTTGCAGCAAAAGTGTTAGCAGCTAAAATTCACAGAAAGATTATGACTTGCTGGTAATGCTTCCCCAAAAAATGTTTTGGTCACAGTGCCTGGGAAGTGCTAGGTAGAAATCTTTAAACATTTTGCTGATCAGTAAACAGAAGTGTTGGTCAGTAAAATGGGCCATCACTAGCCAGCTTAGCCAACCTAATACTGCAGAGTACCCAGGCGGGTCTTGTGTGGGCATCTCTTGATTATCAGGTTTTGGTACTGAATGTTAAATTGTGAGGACATCCTCTGCATGCCTAGAACTGCCACGTTTTGACCATAGAGATAAAAGTAACCAAAATGGCAGAAAAAGCTGGCAAACTGGGGCACAGTACAAAAACAACTACAAGTAGTTCTCTTAGCAAGGGATTAATGCATCTTTAACAGATGAAGCAAACTGTATTTGTACCTGAGGATAAACTGACAGAATTGACATTTATTGAAACTTTGTGCAGCTTCACAAATAATTGGCAAAGTAGAAAAATATACACATAAAACAAAAAAAAATGGAAACAAGGACCTTGCTGGTAGAATGAGTGGTTTAGCTGATCTGGACATCAAAGACAAAGAATCAAAGACAAGAATTATTTGGTTGACTGATCAAAGCTGAAAATGAAATCACAAATAAGACCCATCTAGTAGATTAATCATACTTATTCTCCTCACAGTGATTACAAAAGAACGAGGTACAAACTTGACAGTCAAAGATTCTTTATGCAGTTAATCTTTACTGAATCACTGCCTCCCTTGACACAGTCTATTCAAGGCCAGTTACAAGAAAACTCAACAAATAAGACAAGGTTATTTCTGGTCACTTACCTGAATTCATTTGCTTGTCATGAAACCATGGCAACAGAATTTGGCCAAGGTTTCTGTACGCCACTGAGATAGTTCATTCTATCCAATATTGACAACGACTATCTCAGCAGCTTTTGTGCATTTTACTGATATTTTCTCTTAATTTCATCACCTTTTCTCCAGCAGCTGTCACTCTTTATAGCATTATTCAGCAGACCTGTCAGAGGACATCAATTCTTGTCCCTCATATCTGTAGGGGAGATGAGCTTCAGGAGAAATAAAAACTTCTCCTACTGACAATTCCTGATTACTTTTTAAACATATAACCTTCAATTTAAAGGAAAAAAAGCAGTCATCCCAATTTGGATTAGTATACCCTGGTATCTTAACTCTTGAATGGCTCTTTTTAATCATGTGACAATACTTGTGTTACTGAATTGTTTAATTCATGCATAATGAAACTCCTTGGCTTACCTTGAATATTTAACATTTACTTTCGGAAACACCACAACATATATTTGTAAGGGTAATATGTAGAGACTTGTAAGATTACACTGATATTTCCAAATATATTTGGGGTGGATGCTTACTCCATTTGAAAGTGCCATCAGTCAGGAAAGCAAATATGAATGACCAGCAAGCTTTAAGGAAGGACACACAACTCTCGTATGGATCCCTCAGAGCAAACTAGACTGTGTTCCATGGAAATCTTGCTTTTCCTCTTTTATTACAATACCATGCTACTTGGTAATTGAGAGAAGCTTTGTCACAAAGACAATGAAAAGGACCCCCTAGGATGGAATACTTTCTTTGCATTGCCTGTCATCATTCAAAAATAAGAAATTTCTTTTGAACTTTTGTCCTTGTTCTTTCAAATGTGCTTTATGTGCACACATACATTGTGCATAAATTAGAAAGCAATGGTGGGGAAACTGATTTACACAATTCAATGCCATACTTGTTAAAGAATCATCTATTAAGAATCAGAAGAATACTATTTATTCTTAGAAGCGAGAAACAAAATGTGACTGATTTATGACATTTATTTGATTTAATGGGATAATTTTAATCTGCATTGACAGAGGTTTTATGTCCCAGGATGTGTAGTAGCCACTACACAAATATTACAATGCCAGTTGAGTTTGATTGTGGTTATGATAAAGCTACTAACTTACAGCATCCTGTCTCAGATTTGTCTAAAATTATTGCTAGGTAATGAATAGGCTTATTTTGTTATTAATTGCGATAAAAGTGTCGTTCTCCCTTAAAATTTATGATGCTTTATATAACACCAGTATTATTGATTACTTAGCATTTTCCTGTAGGCAGGATTTCATTTCCGTGCTAATTAAGTATTGACAGGCATTCATCACAAATTTAGGCTATGCAATTTTTCAACGCAGGCTTGCCATCATGACATGCTATACCTTGTCCATCATAGTTAGCCACTGATAATGTGCAGGTCATACTACTGTATCAACAGCAGAGGAAGACATGTAAACAATAAGATTACAAGAATTTTGAAAGTAGGGAGGGCTAAAAAACATATGGGGAAAAATTATTGGGGAAAGGGAAACAGCATGTCATTTGCATAATTCTTTATGCTTGGGAAATGAATGAGGGAAGATGCAGACATGAGATTTACCTTGGGTTCAGATGTCCCTAAGAGGCTCCTCACCTTAGCGGTTGTACCCAATTCACTTCTTAGGATCCTGGAGGACTGAACTCTGACCAGTCTATTCACTGCGTGCACCACCGTGAAATGAGCACTGCAGACACTGCTGGTCAAGTCTGTGGCAAAATTCATGCGGGGGGGGGGGGATGCTTACAAACACTTCTGTGCAATGAAAAAAGGAAGGCTTTAATACTGCTGCATGCCTGAGGTAGTTGCTAGGTTCTATAGTTTGTTAAAATCAATACTTGTTCCCAACCGATTCTATTCATACCCCCCTCCCCAAAGCGTGTTCCTATTCATAACACTTATATGAGCTGTCATTGATACTTGGTTGTTAAGTAGTCTTTGTTATGTATCAGAAGGTCTTTCCCACATCTTGGTGATTACCTCTAGCGCAGCCCAGGGCTGTGGGGATTGATGCATGGAGACATGCAAATAACACACACAATAGTCAGTTTTTTACCAGCAGGAATCCTCAGGAGTGATTTGGCTATTTCCCCTTACAAGCTGCCAATGCAAGAAGACCAGAAACTGATGAAATGTCATTCTCCCAGACAAACTGAGAGACCACAGTACATCACACATGCATGGACTAATAACACCATAACGGTGTCAAAGGGTGACATGGGAGTATGAAACCACCCCATGCTCTGCATCTGCTTTCAAGAACCTTCCATGAACGTCATCATTTTGCATACAGCTTGACATTTATTTATATCTTATAAATGTCTCTGAAAAATGAAGGCAAATTTGGAGGAAAAGACATCTGATCTTACCTTGCAAAGGAATGCAGACAAACAATTGATAAAGGTCAGGCCTGGTCGTGGCCTCTGTGTTTTAACACCACCTTTTGTATTAAGGAGATATCTATGACAATGTATCCTATAAAAAGGCATGAAAACTGATGATCCCATGAAAGCAGTCTCCCATCAAGATCTAACAAATCAAATCTGCCAGTCAATTATCATGTCTCACCATGAATCTGCTCAGAAAGACTAAAAATTGACAGCTATGATATGCCATGTAGGCCCTACCTCTCCGAATACAACTCTGACGTCACCCTTGTATTATGAAATTATCTACCAATACATGGTGAATAAAAGGGAGATGTACAGTACATTCAGATGATTTCACCAAAACACCAAAATTGAAGGAATACCATACAGGTGTCTTATTAGTGCACTCTCTAAACTCTTCAGTCCAGAATTTAGAATTATGATATTTGAACCTACACAGTCTTGTAGGTTTTGTCAGTTTTTCTTTTTACAAGATTTTCTTTCAAAGGGGCACAAGAATTCCAACCTTACCAACCTCACCACAAATTTCACATCAAACATTTCTGGTTTGCAGTTTAATTAGGCTTCAACACTTGGACAAAAAGAGGTTTCAACTTAAGGTCAATGTCCCTTTATTGTAGTACCTTCAAAAAGAAATATTTACAAAAATTTATTGCCATAATTTTTGCAAACAATGAATTTTCTTCAAAGTTGCCAGGTACCAAGCTCAAGCTACTGTATCACTACATGTAGAACATATACTGTGTGGGGAAAAGTTACTGAACTTAAACCATGACCATACTGTGCCTCCTTCCAAGAGTTCTTTTGTGATGTATCCCTAGCATGCAAAACTAGGCATTCAAGTGATACTATTGAAAACTTGACTGATCTGTCAGGGTTGGCAACAGGATTCCACTATGTAAAGTCTGTTGCACAAGTATCAATGCAATTCCTGCAGCTAACTGAGTTCAGTTTGTGAGCACCATCTTTTACAACTGGTTACATACAGTATATCATGATATCGCAGCAACTTAATCTTCTTATCATATATATCACAGTAAAAGTTCCAGGCCAATATATATCAATAGATACCTGTAATGTGGGGAAGGAGAATGCTAACGAGTTGTCGGCCAAGATCTCAGACATGGGGTGTCAAAACTACTCCGAGTTACATGCAGCACGTAAGATTTAAATGCAAATTAGATGTAACAAGGGGTAAGTAGGCTATGTCTTTGACATGAATCCCCAATCATTGAGATAACAGCTGAATGATACCAACTCCAATATTCTACCATTTGTTCTAATCTTCTATTGGCTATTCTACCACCTCTAGCCATCCGTTATTGAGAATCCTGCATTCTGATTGGTTAAACACTGACCTGTTATTCGCCTCATCCGTTCTTTTGTCAAATTTGGAGTCTCGACGGTTTATTCACCAATAATAGTTCGCCAAATGCGATTTATTCCTTAACTATATGTGTTAGGCTTGAGCAACTACAATATCTTTGGAGTCACAGTCCAGCAGCCCTATTGGTCATAGCTCTAACAATGATGTCACAACTGACACAAGGATAGATACCTCAGCAGATAATTACTGTAGACTACTAGCCTACCAATGAGTAGTAATACACCAGTACTAGGGAATACACTACAGACTTCTCAGTGGCTGAGGTGCTAAGATAGCTGACAATGCCTGTACTTTGGATAGGCAAGCAGGAAGAGGACCTTGGCGGGTGACCTCTCTCGGGAGGTCACCCAGAACCTCTGTGTGCTATTAAAAGCTTGCCAGGGACTTACTGCAGGGCAAGTGGGGAGGAGGTAATGAGGGGCGAAGCAGATTTACAGTATTTAGCAAAAGGAAACTTGAGATTGAATATGGCACACAAAAAAGAGCAAAAGCCAGTTGTGTTATAATACTTCATTTAACAGGTGAAATGACACATACAGTAACTCCAAAGTATTATTTTTTGTGCACATTTTAGACAGTATGGAATATAAACCAGAAGTCATGCTTCCAAGGAAAGGACAGTCCTTACAGTACCTGACTCCCAGTAAGGACTCGTGACTCAGGCAGAGTCAGGTAACCCGCTCCAGCCAAGTATGAATCCCTGCAATAGACTTCATCTTAATACCTTCACTTATTTTGACTTAAAAATGCAAAAGCATTCTATTCACTTCAGAAATTCAAAGTTGAAAAAGACTGGTCCAATCCCCATCTTCTTCTAAGCTACTGTAACTTTAAACTGAAAAAATTTCAAGGCGAATAAATTTCAAATACTTATATCATACTGTAGCAATAAAATGGTGCTGTGAGGATGGAATTAGTTGAGTTCCAATTTTTGAACCAATGTGGTTGCTGTGACTTGCACTTTAATTGCACCACTTCAATATATGACCGACATACTGCACGAAAACTAATAACATTTACACTTTAAGTCAAGTGCATAACTTTTGTTTTCTGTCAAATTGTACAAGAACAGAACTGGTTTAATACAGTAACTTGTCTTTACATGCAGTATTAATCGATGACTAATACTTTTACAGCTTCATAGAAAACACAAATGGAAAACTGAGGATATATTAAAACGGTTCAGTTATCAGGATATTACAGCAATTCAAATACATAAAATTTAATCTTACAACCCTTCCAGAGTATTGAGTTTAATATCTGAGTGATCTATACAGATTTCATCAGAAGCAAAAATTTTATCTCATAATCAGTTTGATTAAATTTTGGCTGTATCTATAACTTTCACTTTGGAAAAATGCAGGTTTACCTGTCAAATTATTTTAAGTGTACTGGTACGTCCAACAATTAATCAGTGTAAAAGGGGATATCATCAGGCTTTTCAAAGCCTACAAATCCTTTACTGTATCCTGAAAGGGCTTTCATTATTAGGCTTCCTGAAGTACAGCCTTTCTCTTTGTTTTTGTTGTTGATTTTCTCTTATTCACAACCTCAAGGGCTGCTGGAACCAGAATAGTGGGAGGGGGAGGGTGAGGGGCAGGAGAAAGGAGTGGGGACTGAAACCCTTAAAACATGACAGAATATGCCAAAATTCTAGAGATGAATAGTTCAGTCCTCATGACCCCCCCCCCCACTCCTTCCCCATTACAGACACAATAAAATGGTGCTGATTCATCAATATCTTATCCTGTCCCTCTTCACAGATGTATTTCAAACCCTGGAACTGGAAAACTCGGAAGCTTTCCGAGTCCAGAAGGCATATGCCCTTAAGTATCTCCATGGGAAGGGAGGGACAGTATGGGAAGGGGGGGATAGTTCCATTTTGATTAATCTGCAGTCTAATAAACATGAAAAAAGAAGTTCTGTTATTGTTTCAAAGTCACAAAAGCTGCAGGTTTGAGACTTCCCACTGATATTCCAAACTTTCAAAATTTTTTTAAAAATGCAGTGGAATTTGGAAAACAAGACTGTACAAAATGTTGGAGACTCCCACATAAAACTGAGGCAGTCAGTATCTCTTCCAAAGATGGTAACTGTAACCTAGGGTAACCATTACACCAGTATCCCACTTACATCTCAACTTCTAAATTGTACCTGACATGTAGTAAAACCTGCTTGTAAACACTTCAATGCACAGAACTTCACTGTCTCCATTCTCTTTCAGTTTAACATAGCTTCCAGACACTTCTGGATGGTAATTCATTTTCTATCTAATCTTTCCCTGTCCTTGACAGAGCCACCTGCCTTTAGATAAATCTCACTCTGAACACTTGCAGCTTTGAAAATGCACAAGTGCTGGCAAGCTGTGATACTACAAAGAATGCATGGAGGAATCCATCTTCCCTGCATCGGAATGCAGAAGTTATCATAATTAACACGCAAACTCTCACACCATCAAACAAAAGAGACTGATAACCGCGTCCTGCATATATATGAGCTGGAGTATACAGATCCATGTGACAAGTCAGATATCACACGAGAAAACCTTACAGTATCATTAGATGATGTATTGAGGTCCATACATCTAGGTGTACATCCCTGTGTCTTAGCGGTTCCTTTCTTACTTGCATATATGTATGTGGATGATTGTAACAGATTTTTGATCAATAACACTTCCATGATTGTTAAAAATACCATTTCTGCTATTCTTACAAATCTACTGCAGTATGCATTCATTTAGATTTCACTATACAGTACTGTACATTGGGTTCAGATGGTGTTGCTTTTTATATTTTACCCCATCTGAGGTCAGCATGGGTTGGTAGGGCCATCTAGGGAGCTGCCATGGACCCTGGGCTGACCTAAAAATTTTGACAATCAATCCAGAATCATACCTACATATCAGGTGGTACACAGATATTTATTTTGGCTCAGATTGATACATTTTCACATTAAGAAAAACAAGGAAGTAGGAAGTACATCCATGCCATCAAGTTCGATTTTATTACAAGAGGGAGGTCTCTTTAAATAGCATCTCCCTCATAACAATGGGTCAGAAAACTCAGCAGGAACAATATAACTCTGAACCCCACTGGTGACAATGAAAACTTACCCCAGCAGTTTTTCACAGTGGGTACCAATATCATACCATCTAGTTGCACTTTTATTTTGTTTTAAAGGCATTTTCCAGTGGCATTTCACAAGGGTCTCATGTGAAAGAGAAAACTTTTCCAATTCGTGCCCTCCAAA